>PVKM010000258.1:10311-124426 GCA_004027735.1 Carollia perspicillata
AGATGGAGAGCAGGGCGACAGCTGTGGGGGTGGGGTGGGGGCTAGAGGGGCTGGGGAGGTTGGGGGTGGGGGGATGCACTCATGGATATGGACAACAGTGTGGTGATTGCTGGGGGCAGGGGGGTGTTAGGGGACTAAATAGTAATGGGAAAAATACAATAAAGATTAAATTTTAAAAAATTTAAAAAAATACATAATGTCCAATCCTGCCAATGAGCACTGTGATTATTTCAAATTTGTGTGTAGGCCCACATCATCAAAAATTGTTGTATAACCCCATGATTCCCAGGCCTCCCTCAGCTGGTGGCCTAGTTATTTCAAATAATATTTAATGCAATAAATTCTAAGGCAATAAAAGAATTTAGACATTTCCTTAGAGCTTATTGCAATGGGATTTGACTTGATTTTAATAAAGTGAAATTCCAGTATTGCCAAATAATTTCTTTGTGGCATGATTTAAAAGGTCTTTAAGTGCAGGTATAGGAAATTGAACTTGTAAAACCTAATCTAAGATAATTGTACTTTTACTCTTTACCAAGTAAATGAGAACTTCAAAAATACAGAAATTCTCCTTTCTTAGCATAAGGTGATTTTTAATAATGGAGCAAAGAAAATGTAAGTGAACATCCTTACTTTTTGTTCTGTTATGAGGAGAATAAAGATACCACCTGCCTGTATGCATAAATTTGTTTACTAAGTTGGTTCATTTCCTTTAGATGGGTATTAAAAATGACTTTTTGGTACAGAAAACATGTGGTATCTATGTATTATTATTATGCCCTGCTGCCTTCTAATGTTGAATATTTTATGATTTTTTTAAAAAAGAAAATTGTTCTTATATTTTCAAACTCAACAATGTTACAGTAAAATCAGCCATAGACCAAATATTTAGAACTTATTATATTGACACCAATGAGAAAAAAATAAAACACAAATATTTGGTAATGAGAAAACCAGAACAGCAATTTTAGAAAAATTGTTCATTGTCTTGTAGTCTGGAGTTCTTATCTCAGGCCAGTGACTTCTAAGATCTTTTGTTTTCTGTACTGAAGCAGAATAGTGAAAATGTTTTTATAGGAGGTTATGAAAAAAAGTCTATGTATTAATTTGCTTTGGGTCATTCTAGTCTCTCTGGTAAATTCATAATTAGGAAGGCCTTTTTAAGACTATTCTAGTCTCACAGGTACGTAGCTACTGCATATCTGGTAAATCTAAATTCATATGTTAGGAGGTTATGTTTTTTTAAAGCATATTATTTACACAATTCACTGGAATGGCTCCTTTGGAAGTTGGGTGGCTCTCTTATGTAATTATGTACTTAGTAACCCTGTGCTACACAGCAGTAGAAATTCAAGTAAGAATAATTTACTGCTTATGCATAGTTATTAGAATTTTAAAGCATTTGTTTGTTCAAAATTCTACTTTATCAGAGTGTTATATTTGACTAATTGCATGCTTAATAAATAATAACGAATAAATTTATTTTAGAAAGCAGCCAAATTTGAATTTTAATTGTTTTAAATAAGCATCAGGAGCTGCTTCTTCCTCTCCCTCTTCACCTTATTGTTTAAAGGGATTTCCATTGCTTTAGTCCATGTTTTGTGGTGAACCTAATAATTCTATAGAAAAATCCATGCTAGAAGTATTACAGATGGATGTAAATCACAGAATTATGGAATTCTGTTGTTGCAAGGGACTGTTAGAAATATTTCAGTCTACTCCATTTTACTAGTGAAGGGGCAGAGTTGTACAGAATAGTTACTGCTCAAGATCTTGCAGTTGGTTCAAGGACAAGTCTGCAGGAGAACCTGATGTCTTAACTCCTGGATTAGTGTCGTACCTCCTCTCAGTTGTGTTGAAATTCAACAGTTCTTTTCACCAGGGATTTCTTGAACTCTTCTGCATCTAGAGATTGTAAGAATAGTGGGTTTATGTAGTTTAACAATAATGTTATCAAACTAGTGATATTTCACACTTTAATTCTGATTCATCTGGTGTTTTCCAATGATTATAAATATGTTAACATGTGATGGCTAAACCTTTAAATCTAATTTTCTGCTAGATTATAATCTCCTTAAAGGCAGGGGCTCATTTAGTGCTCATAAAGTTAATTCCGTTTCTTTTGTTTTTTGAAGGCTTAATTTAAAAAAAATTTTTATAGTATTGATGGCATTGTTGGAGTAAGTATAGCTCTCTGTGGTGTCTACTCTGGGGATAATACTCATTTTAGAATTATATCTCAGCCTTCATCAAGTACTGTTGATTTCAAGTAATAGATTGCCTCATTCTCCCTTTAAGCAAGAAGGGGCAACTCTTTTAAGGGTTCAGAGATAGCCTAAAGGGATGATGTGCACTCAGGCTCCACAGAGGCAGGGCCTAGGCGCTGGAACACCTCGAGAGCTCAAGGCATCCACCTTCCATTCCTGGGATCAGATCTCCTTGGTCACAGTGTGTAATCCTTTTTATGTTACTGGATTTCACTTGCTCATATTTTGTTTAGGGTTTTTGCCTGTGTATTCTTTTTCTTTAAAAAATATTTATTATTTAGAGAGAGGGGAAGGGAGGGAGAGAAATATTGATCAGTTACCTCTTGTTCGCCCCCAACCTGGGGACCTGGCCCACAACCTAGGCATGTATGTGCCTTGACCAGGAATCAACCTGCAACCTTTTGGTTCCCAAGCTGGTTGGTACTCAGTCCACTGAGCCACATCAGCCAAGGGGACCTTATATTCTTAAGGAATATTGCTCTGTCATCTCCATTCTGCTTATGAGTCCATCCAGTGAGTTTTTAAATTTCAGTAACTTTCAGTTCTTATATTTCCATTTTTTTCTTTATATCTGTTGTTTCTTTGCTGAGATTTTCTAAATTTCCATCTTTTTTAAGAGTGTTTGTCCTTAGTTATTGGAACATTTTTGTAGTAGTTACTTTAAAGTCTTTGCCTCTAAAGGTAATTCCAACATCTGTTTCCATTGATGTGTGTTGAGATCCGCCCCCCTTTTATTTGTATGCTAGGTAATATTGGGTTATATCCTGGGACTGAATATATTATAGGACTGAATTTTGTTTTTTAATTTTTAATATTTTAATTTTTAATATTATAGGACTGAATTTTGTTTAAATTGTATTGAAAATGTTGATGTTTTTGTTTTATCAGGTTCTCAACCCAGTTGAGTTCAACTTACAAATTCAAATAGCCTTCTGTCTCCCCCACACCTACCCACAGGCGGCAAGTGAGCAAAACTTCACCTGCCCACCCCTTCCCCACAAACCTGTCCTGCCAAAAAGGTCTGGGGCCACCGATTTACTCTGTTTTTAAAGCCTTTGCAGTGCTATGGAAATCCGTTCCATGTGTGTGCCACTGAGTGGCCAGTCTGGGATCTAGATGGTAGTCTGTCTTGTAGTTCATTTCTCAAAGTCTGTGGCTTGCTCTTTTGGGTTATATCCACACATGTGAAGCTTGCAGGTGAGCATAGGATTCATAAACCATTTTATGGGCTTGCTTTCCTGAGCTCCTCCCTCTCCATGATCTCCGCACTGCTATGTGGTTCCCCGGCACTCCCTTTTTCATCACTGCAGCCAGACAGCTGGAGCTTTATTTAAACTGCTCTTCATGAAAACTTACTGCATCTGGGGGGTAAGTGATGGGAAGATGGAAAGGGGAAAAAAAGTAGTGATAAAAGAAAAAAAAAGAAAAAGAAAACAAAGAATAAAAGCAGTGAAGTTTTGCCTCAGCCTTTTAGGATCACAACTCTTCTGATCAAAGAGAGTTTCCTTCCTTTAGAGTTTTTTAGGGGAGCCTGTGGGCCCCTCTACTTCTACTGTGCTTTCATCATGGGATTCTTTGAGAGAATAAAGAGAACTTTAAAGAAAAAAAAGGGGAGGATTTTCAACATTCCGTGGGTGTTATGATATTCCTACATTCCTTGGGTCAGAACTAGAGGGCTTCTCTGGATCTCTTTCCCTACACTCACCCCTACATTTGAGTTTCATGCTGCAGTCCAGGCTGGTGGGACACTGAAAAAAATTGTAAAAATACAGTAAATTCATTGCTGGTTCAGTGTTGCGTGAAGTCTTTGTCCCCAGTCTACCCACTGCTGTTAACTCTTCAGAGTACTCAAATAACTACACTTTGCATTCTGTCCATTTTTTGTAGTTGCATTCAGTGGGAGATAGAGGAGGGGGAGTATGCTATTCCTTCTTAACTGGAACCAGAAGCCCTTCTGGTTACCACATTTCGATACTGGTTTATAGCTCATTAACAACATCCTCTGCAAGTTCAGTCATTTGAAATTTGTTGGTTACTTCCTTCGTGGCCCATCTTAAGCTCTGTTTTGGTAAGCGTAGCACGTGTGCATGAAAACCACCGCAGTTGTTGGGTACAGTGTTCTAGATAAGTCATTAGGTCAAGTTGTTAATTGTGCTCCACAGTTATTTTTGGTTTATTCTTTCAAGTAGCTGAGGGAGGGATGTTAAACCTCAAACTGGGATTGCAGCTTTGTTCCCCCTTTAGTTCTGCGTATTTTGCTTGTTATATTTGAAATTTTGTTAATCCATACACTTCTAAGGTTGTTAGTTCTTAAGGAATTGACCTCTTTATCATTATGAAAAGGCCCTGTTTCTCCCCATTTATATTCCTCGTTCAGAGGTGTACTTTGATGTTAATGTAGCCATTTCAGTTTTCTTATGATAACCTTTTATGGTATCTTTTTCAAGTTTTTACTTTTTTAAAAAATTAAGTATATTTTATTGATTATGCTATTAAGTTGTCCCATTTTTCCCCCTTTGCTTCCTTCCATCTGGTACCCCCATTCCCTCTAGCAAACCTCCCTTTAGTTCATGTCCATGGGTTGTTCATATAAGTTCTTTGGCTTCTCCATTTCCTATACTGTTCTTAACCTCACCCTGTCTATTTTGTACCTACTATTTATGGCTTCTCATTCCTTGTACCTTTTCCATCATTCTCCCTCTCCCTCCCCACTGATAACACTCCACGTGATCTCCATTTCTGTGATTCTGTTCCTGTTCTAGTTGTTTGCTTAGTTTGTTTTTGTTTTAGTTTTTTAAGTTCGGTTGTTGATAGTTGTGAGTTTGTTGTCATTTTACTGTTCATAATTATGATCTTTTTCTTAGATAAGTGCCTTTAACATTTCATATAATAAGGGCTTGCTGATGATGAGCTCCTTTAACTGGACCTTATCTGGGAAGCACTTTATCTGCCCTTCCATTCTAAATGATAGCCGTGTTGGACAGAGTAATCTTGGATGTAGGTCCTTTTTATCACTTTGAACACTTCTTGCCCGTTCCTTCTTGCCTGCAAGGTTTCTTTTGAGAAATCAGCCGACAGTCTTATGGGAACTCCTTTGTAAGTAACTCTCTTCTTTTCTCTTGTGGCTTTTTAAGATTCTCTCTTTATCTTTCTTTAACCTTTGGCATTTTAATTATGATGTGCCTTGGTGTGGTCCTATTTGGGTCCATCTTGTTTAGGACTCTCTGGCTTCCTGGACTTGTATGTGTTTCCTTTGCCAAAGTGGTGAAGTTTTCTTTCATTACTTTTTCAAATAAGTTTTCAATTTCATGCTTTTCCTCCTCTCCTTCTGGCACCCTTATGATTCAGATGTTGATGCATTTAAAGTCCCAGAGGTTCCTAAGCCTCTCTTCATTTTTTTGAATTCTTGTTTCTTCCATCTGTTCTGAGTGAATGTTTATTTCTTCCTTTTGTTCAAAATCGTTGATTTGAATCCAGGCTTCCTTCTCTTCACTGTTGGTTCCCTGTATATTTTTCTTCATTTCACTTTGTATAGCTTTTAATTCTTTATTTTGTGGTTGTACTCAATAATTTTTCTGAGCATTTTTATCACCAGTGTTTTGAATTCTGCATTTCATAGGTTGGCTATCTCCTTGTTGCTTAGTTCTTTTTCTGGAGTTTTGTTCTGTTGGGTTTTTTTTTTTTTGGCCCATATTTCTTTGTCTCCTCAATTTGGCAGCCTCCTTGTGTTTGTGTGTATTAGGTAGAGCTGCTTTGACTTCCTTTGTCAGTGCACCTGTTACATTGTAAGGGACTGAGCCTTAGATATTTGCCAGGGCAGGGCAAACCATTTCACCACTTTGTGGCACTGTATGTGGGGAAGGGGTCAGAAAGGGAACAATGCTGCTTGCTCAGCTCTCACCTCATTTTCATTCACTTCCCCTATTTCCTATAAGTGACTAATGCCCTACCAGCTGCTACCCTGGTACTGATTCCACAAGTTGGTGGGTTCGTGTTCGTTCTAGGACCCTGTGGGCCTTTTAAACAGACTCTCCTGAGACACCAGCAGTTTCTTCTCCCATGACATCACCCACTGGTTTTTACATCCAGATGTTGTGGGGCTTTATTTTCCCGGCACAGGAAGCCTGGTCTGCACCATCTGGCCCGGGGCTGGGATTTCTCGCTCCCTAGTTGTCCCTCCTGCAAGTGAACGTGGGACCGCCCGTTCCACCAGCAGCCACTGCCTCACTGTGGTCCTCTCTGCCAGGCCTCTTGTCTCTGTTCCTCCTACTCATCTGGGTAAATGTTTCTTCTTTAACTCCTTGGTTGTCAGACCTCCATACAGTTTGATTTTCAGGCAGTTCTGGTTGTTTTTTTGTTTTTAGATTCTTTGCTATTCTTATTGTTGTGCAGAGAAGTGAAGCATGTCTTCCTACACCTCCATCTTGGCCGAAAGTCCTCAAGTTTTTACTCTTAATTTATTTGTATACATTAATATATAGTTGTGCCTTGCTTTTCAATTCACCCTAACAATCTATCTTCCAATGTTAGGGCTTGTACTGTCCAACAGAAATGTTAGCTACAGATTCTAACCAAGTACCATATATATATTTAAAATTATTTTATAGCCACATTATATAAGTAAAAAGAAACTTGAAAAATTTCTAGTGCTTTTTATTTAATCCAATATATTAAGTATATTTAAACATGTAATCTGTATAAAGTTATTGAGATATTTTATTTTATTTTTGTATTGAGTCTTCAAAATCCAATGTGATTTCACAGTTAAGCACATCTCAATCTGGATTAGCCTGCTCAGTATCTACATGTGATTAGTGATCACTTTATTAGAAAATGTAGGTTTAGATGATTTATATTTAGTATGGTTAAGTTTAAACCTACCATTTTGTTTCTATTTGTCCCAACTGTTCTTTTCTCCTTTTGTTTGAAATTTTCCTGCCCTCTTTTGGGTTATTTTTTAGTATTCCATTTTATCTGCTCTGTTGGCTTATTAGGTACCTTTGTTTTGTTTTGTTTAAATGGTTGCTCTAGAGAGTACAGTATGCATTTTAAAATATTTATTGGGTGAAATTCACATAACATAATATTAACCATTTTAAAGTGAATGATTTAGCCCTGGCTTGTGTGGCTTCATGGATTCAGTGCTGGCCTGTGAACCAAAGGGTCTCTGGTTTAATTCGCGGTCAGGACACATGCCTGGGTTGCAGGCCAGGTCTCCAGTTGGGGCATGTGAGAGGCAACCACACATGGATGTTTCTCTCCCTCTCTTTCTCCCTTCCTTCCTGTCTCTCTAAAAATAAATACATAAAATCTTTTAAAAAATAAAGTGAATGATTTAGTATAGTCACAGTGTAATATAATCACCACCTTTATCTAATTCTAAAACATTTCTGTTACTCCAAATAAAAGTTCTTATTCATTAAACAATTTCTCTCCATTCCCCTCTCCTTCCAGGCCCTGAAGTCACCAATTTTCATTCACTGTTCTTGATATTTTATATATAAATAGAACATATAGTAAGTGACCTTTTATGTCTGGCTTCTTTCACGTAGCATGTTTTTGGGGTTCATCCATGTTGCTTGTATCAGTACTTCATTAATATTTATGGCTGAAAATATTCTGTAGTATATATATACACCACAGTTCATTTGTTGGTGAATATTTAGGTTGTTTCTACTTTTTAGTTATTGTGAATAAGGCTGCTGTAAACATGTGTACATACATTTGTTTGATCACCTATTTTCAGTTCTTTTGGGATTATCCCCAGGAGTGGAATTGCTAGACGTGGTCACATGGTAGGTAATTCTGTGCTTTTCAAGGACAATCAAGCTGTTACCTAAAGTTGCTGAACTTTACCTCCGTATCTTCACTACGATTTATTTTCTCTGCATCCTTGGTGCAGCTTATTTTGTGTTTTTGTTACACTTTTTAAAATTGTAGTTCAGACGCTTTTCAGACTGGATAGGACTTTGACGGTGGAGCTCCTTGCAGTCTGTCTACATTTCCTGGCATGCTTCTCTCCTGAAATATCTGGATGACTGTTTTTTGTTTTTATTTTAATTGCTATCCTAATGGGTGTGAAGGGCACCTCCTTGTGGTTTTGATTTTCATTTCCCTAATGACTGATGAGGTTGAGCACCCTTTTAATGTGCCTGTGGTCCATTTCTATGTCTTCTTTGGAGACATGTCTATTCAAGTTCTTTGCCTGTTTGTTAATTGGGTAATTTTGTTGTTAAGTTGTAAAAGTTCTTTATATATATTCTGGATATGAGATCCTTATCAGATATATGATTTGCAAAACAATATATATCTTTACTTATTGTAATCCTCCTTGAAATAATATTTTACTTCACGTAAAATGTATTTCCATTTTTCCCTTGTATCTCTGTGTGGTTATTTTGATGTGTTTTGTTTCCAAATACATTATGAATATCACAAATCATTGTTATTTTTGCTTAAGTTATTTATTATGTTTAAAAATAAATTTTAAAGTGAGAATGATTTTAAAAATATTTACTTACATATTTATATTCATGGCACTTATCATATTTTTCTATAGGTAGTATTATCATTTTCCAACTGTATTTGAAAACATATTTTCCAAATATATTTTATGCTTCCTCCTAACCCTCACCCCCTGATTTTTTAATGGAATACCAGTTATACATATGTTGGACCACTTGATTATTTCCTGTAGGTCACTGAGGCATTGCTCAGTTTATTTACAGTTTTTTTCTCTTAGTGCTTTATTTCACATATTGTTGTTTCCTTAAGTTCACTGATCTTTTTTTCTATAGTGTTTACTCAGCTATTAATCCCACCTCAGAAAATATTATTTCGGACTATTTTTTTTTCTGGAAGTTTTATTTCATGTATTATTTTTGTATCCTACAGTTCTCTACACTATCTTCCTGTTCTAATAGCTATTTTAATATTTTGGTCTGTTAATTTTATCACCTCTGTCATTTCTGGATTGCTCCTACTAACTGATATTCCTCCTGATTATGGGTCACATTTTATTGTTTTTTAAAAATATTTTATTTATTTTATTTTTAGAGAGGGGAGGGGAAGGAGAAAGAGTGGGAGAGAAACATCAATGTGTGGTTGCCTCTCATGTGTTCCCTACTGGGGACCTGGCCTGCAACCCAGGCATGTGCCCTGACTGGGAATCGAATCAGCGACCCTTTGCTTCACAGGCCTGTGCTCAATCCACTGAACTACACCAGCCAGGGTGCCAATAGTTTATATATATATTCTTTTATATATAATCATTCTTTTTTATATGTATCTTTCTGTATATACATATTTATCCTCAACCAAGGACAATTTTTCATTGCTCTTACAGAGAGAGGAAAGGGGGATGGGGAAGAGAGAGCAAGAAAGAAAGAAAGAGAAATATCGATGTGAGATAGAAAATCAGTTGGCTTCCTTTTCATATGAGTCCCGACTGAGGATTGAACCTATAACCTGAGTATGTGCTCTCACTAGTAGTTGAACCCACAACCCTTCAGTCTGCACATGATGACACTCTAACCAACTGAGCCATACCAGCTAGGGCCATCTTAATCATTTTTATGTGTACATTTCAGTAGCTTTACATTCATGTTGTAGTGTAACCCATCTCCAGAACTTTTTCATTTTGCAAAACAGAAACTCTCTACCCATTATACCCCCCATTCTTCTCATCTCCACTGCCCATACCTCCCAGCCACTGGTAACCACTGTTCTTTCTGAATTTGATTACTCTCAGTACCTAATATAAGTGGAATCATACAGTATTTGTCTTTTTGTTACTGACACTTAATTTAGCTTAATGTCCTCAGGGTTCATCCATATTGTAGCATATCTCAGAATTTCTTCCCTTTTTAAGGCTGAGTAATATTCCATTATGTACACACACACCTCTTTCACATTTTATTTATCCATTGATAGATCGTTGGATTATTTCCACCTATTGGCTATTTGGGGGTCTGTTTTTATTTTCTGTTTTAGGTTCATTTGATCCTTTTTCTTAAACTGTTGGTAAGTTTTTATTGTATGCTACACTGTTTTTAATGAAAGTGGTATAGACTCTGGAAGATAACCCCCTTCAGAGAGGACTTAATATTCTTTTCACGGGCACATCCCTTTTGTTTGATTGAGGTTACTCTGTTTCTGGTGTTCTTCCATGGTATCAACTGAAAGCTGCCCCCACTTTTTAAAAAATAAATCAGGGTACCTGCCCTGGCTGGTGTGGCTCAGTGGATTGAGTGCCGACCTGCAAATGAAAGAGTCGCCGGTTCAATTCCCAGTCAGGGCACATGCCTGGGTTGTGGGCTGGGTCCCCAATAGGAGGCACACGAGAAGCAACCACACATTGATGTTTGTCTTACTTTTGCATTCCCTTCCCATCTCTTTGGAAATAAATAAAGAAACTCTTTTAAAAAAATCAGGGTACCTTGTTCTTGATGGGCTCTATACTCCCTATTTTTGGCTCTTTAGTAGCATGAAATTGCTGAAATACGCTTTACACTTGATTGTTCAACATCTGACTCTGTGCATGCAAAATTAAAATGTCAGCAAATGCTTCATGGGGGAGCTGGGTGTAGAATTTCAGATTTACCTCAATACATTTAGCCCTGCCCAGAATTTTGGCCCCTAAAGTTTTGGCTGTATTAGTAGTACTCTGATGCTTTCAAATAGTTTTCTATATTTTATTAACTTTTTATAGTTTTCTTTTTCTGCATGAAATTTAATCAGATAGCAGTTACATCATAGTGAAAAGCAAAATCCCAGTATATATTTTCATTAATTTTTACATTATTTTTAAACATCCTCAAGCTTACAGAAAATTTGCAAGTAAAATGCAGATAACATTGTTTCCATAAATCATTTGAGAGTAACGCACTACATGATGTGTCATCACTCTTGAAGTCTTTGGTGTGTATTTCTTACAAACAAGAACATTCTCCTACACAACTCGGTGACAACCATCAAACTGAGAAAATTAATACGATACATGACCATCAACTAACCCATAGACTCCATTCAGGTTTTTCTAGCAGTTTCAGTAAATGTCCTGTATAACAAAAGGGCCTGGTCCAGAGCCACATGTTGCTGTTGGTTGTTACGTTTCTCTTTAGTCTCCTTCAGTCTGGGATAGTTCTTCAGTCTTCCCTTGACTTTCATGACATTGACACTTTTTTGAGAATTATAGGCCAGTTATTTTGTAGATTGCTTTCAGTGTGGGTTTTTCCGCTGTTTTCTTATGATTAGGTACAGGTTATGTATCTTTGGCAGAAGTATCACAGAGGTGATGCTGTAATCTTACTGCATTCCATCACATCACATGTGATTTTAATGTGTTTGTTATTGGTGATATTGATGTTGATCACTTGATTAAGATGTCACCCAAGTTTTTACATTGTAAAGTTACTGTTTTCTTCTTTGTAATAAGTGTGGAGAGATATTTTGAGACTATTCAATATCATATTCCTTATCAGACTTGCAGTTTATATCATTGACAGAATGATGGATTTTTATTTTATTTAGTGGTTTATTGTATTATCTTTTGCTGCATACCAAAATACCACAGATTTAGTGGCTTATAATAATATACAATACTCATTCATTATCTCAGTTTCTTTGGGTCTGGAGTCCGGCCGTGGCTAACCTGGGTCCCCTTCTTTAAGATCTCTCACAGGGCTGAGGTCTCATTTGAAGGCTTGATTGGGGAAGATCTACTTCCAAGTTTACATTGTTTTTGGCAGAATACCTTTTCCTCAAGGGTATTGGACTGAGAGCCTCAGTTCCTAGATAGGTATTGGCTAGAGGTCATCCTCAGTTCCTTGCCACATGGACCTCCCATATGACTGCTTGCTTTATAAAAACATGCAAGACAAGAAGGTAACAGAGCCTGTTAGCAAGGTGAAAGTTATGATTTAATGTAACCTAGAAGCAAGGGGGCACGATTACACAAGGGTTATGAATACCAGGAGAGGGCGTTATTGGAGGGGCATGTTAGAGTTTGCCTACCACTATTATAATCTGTTATTATCATTATTTGTTTTGATTTAGCCTGTGAGAGCCTGTCACATTGGCCCATGTGTCATCTTGCCCTGGCTCTCCATTATTCTTTGAGTACCCCAAGGAGGAATTCTAAGCTTATCTTAAGTTTTCCCTGCGTGAGCCCTGGAACCAGCCATTGCTCTGGTACTCTGTTAGTCAAGAATGATTTTTTTAAAAAATGTCTTCACCCAAGGACATGCTTACTAATTTTAGAAAGCGGGTAATGGATGAAGAGAGAGGGAGAGAAACATCGATGTGAGAGAGAAACATCAATTGGTTGCCTTTCATATGCCCCAACTGGGGACCAAACTCTAGGCCCCCAGGTGGAAGCCTTCCGTGCTTCGCTCGAGCTGTAGCACCCCATACCAGGCCACCCTCACATGCAGATTTTTCCCCTTTATCCTACCTGGACTTGGAAACTATGTAAGGCCTTTCCCCTTCAAGGACACTTTTCTTATACCACCAGAATGGCTACTTCTGCCATTCAGCTTGATGCCTACTTAGTCTGCATTCATTTAATGGTTGTTGAACTGAGCTGTTCAGGTAGGAAAGGATGTAAGTTAGTGCTTCCACCATTCCTCTAGTCATTCAAGTTTGAAACCTTGAGAGTTGTTTCTGACTCATCCTTCTTCTTTCCTTTCAGTCACTTATTAAGTTCTGTTGGTCCTTGTTTTGATGTACACTTCTTCATGGCCATTACTTTGATGATTACAACGTCCCTTTCCTTTAGTTTCTGTAGTCAGCCCAGTGCCCCTAAACCACCTTTGGCTCCACAGTTCTTAATAAATGAGGTCACTCCATTGTCTGACTTTTTAATTGCCATTTTTATGTGGCATTATCCTAGGTCTTCAGAATACCTACTTTCGAATCTCATCTTTACCACTTGCTAGGTACCCATCAAATTTTAGTAATTTATTTAACTTCTTTGGATCTTACCTACCTTACTACATTGTTTTACAAGTGAGTAAGATATTGAATTATGAAAGTTTTGTCTATTGCAGATACCTTCCAATCTAGTAATGTCAATAAAGTAACCGATGCTGTTTTATCAGGTTTCTCACTGTTCCATAAATCAAGAAATTCTTCTCTTTGATATGTAGTTCTTGCTGATCTCTTACTTTTAAGCACACATTTATTGAGCATCTACTATGACCAGATACTGGAGATTTTTAAAAAGCTGAGATATGACTGTTATCTCTGAGGAATAGTCTGGTAGAGGAGGTAAATACATATTTAATTATATACAGCAACAAATGCTACAGTAAAATTAAAGCCAATGTCTGAACTTTTCAAAAAATTTAAAATTTTAACTAAATTTTTGTAGCAGCTATTGTCTAACACAGTTTAGTGCTTTTCCTTGTGGTTACTATTTGTTGTAGTTAATTTATCTCCCTAAAGTAGAGTGAAAACTGCTTGAGAACAGGTCTCAGAAATGATCAGTTTATGGATTTTGAGAGACAACCATGCCGGGGTCTTATTTCCGCCATTGCCTTTTGGTCACTGTAACTTTTCTGACCTTAAGTTTACTCTCCTATTAAAGCGAAAATACTGATGACTCTTTGACAGGGTTGTAATGATTCAATGAAATAATGTATTTAAAGAATCTAGCACAATATATGGCAAACAGTTTTTGCCTGATCAGTTTTGGTTCTGTCTTTGTACTCTACCTGTGTCCATTCTGGTACAGAACAGTAAGTTTGATTGGTGAGGGGGTGGGGGGAGGTAAAAGAGAGTAAAGGGGCAATCCAATGATGATGGAAGGGGACTTGACTTTGGGTCTTGAACACATGATACAATATACAGATGCCGTGTTATAGAATTATACACCTGAAACCTATATAATGTTACTAACCAATGTCACCCCAATTAATTCAATAACATTTTTTAAGAAAAAAATAAATTTGATTGGTGAATGGTTTATTGATTCCATGGTTTGTAATTCATAATGGCTTCCCAGAACATTTTGAAATGCAAGTGGCATTCATAGAAGCCTGCTCTTGGTAATGATGACACTTGATATTTTTTCTTTTGTATTTGAAATTTTTAGATCTCTGATTTTAATTATACTACAACCTATACAACAAAGCTAGGCAGATATGATTATCCTGTGTGACAAATGAGTTTCATTTTTGACGTGAGTGAACTGAATTGGCATTCTTAAGAGGCAATCATTGTATACAATCCCAATTTGTACAGGTAAAGCTAGAATGTATTACATGGCTTATGGAATACTGTAGTTCTCTTGGCCAGAATTTTTTAGTTGATATAGTAGAGAAAGGGGAATTCCTCTCTTCTATAATGTAAATACATAAATTCTCAATGCAGCAATCTTGTTATTGTTGATTATTATAGCTTCTGTTACTCCTAGAAGTTGACCAACAGGAACCTGAGTTTAAGAGATTTTGTCATTCATCTAGTAAATGCTGAGGACAGCTCTTTGCCTGCAGGGGCCTCTATCAGTGAAGAGAATCTGTGACTTCTTTCCTGGTAGCCAAGTAGTGGGGAGGAGTCAAGGATTTTAATGTTTTCTGTGTAAATGAGTTTGTGTGCTTGAACCTGATAGGCACTAGATACTATATGAGATCTCTCTGGAAAAAGTCCAACCATTGATAATAAAATGAGAAGCAGTTTGCATGACATTGGTGTAACCTGGCAGCCAGCTGAGTGGACCAGAATGTGCATGTGTGAACAATGGCGACCTCACTGTCCTAGTGAGTGGCAGTGGCAGATACCGTTGAGTGAGCATGTGCACTGTGTGGCCATAGCATTTGCATTCAAAATGACTGAGTGAGTAGAGCAATGAATCTACATCAAATTTTGCATTAGGCTTGAACATTCCTCCATGGAAACTATTTGGATGATTCAGAAGGCTGCAGCTATGGGCAGCAGGTGATTGGCAGCTTCATCGCAACAACATACCTGCTCAGGCATCATGTCTCCTGCAGATTTTTTTGAGGAAACATCAAATCACCCATGTGACTCAGTCCCACTACAGCCAAGATTTGGTGCCCTGTGATTTCTGGCTTTTCCCAAAACTGAAATCTCCTTTGAAAGGGAAGAGATTTCATATAGTTGATGAGATTCAGGAAAATAGGATGGGGCAGCTGATGGCAATTGGAAGAACTGTGTGAGGTCCCAAGGTGCCTACTTTGAAGGGGACTGAGGCATCATTGTCCTGTGCACAATGTTACTTATATTTTGTATCTTCAATAAATGTCTCTATTTTTCATATTGCATGGCTGAACACTTTCTGGACAGACCACAGTGTATTCTTGAAGCACTGGAGGACCTTGTGCAATATTTCAATTTCCCTTTCTCATTCTTTCAAGTAGCAGAAAACAAACTCCAGATTTTTTTTAATGAGGTGTATACTTTTTTAAAAGCTGGTAAACTCATTCAGTTGGATTACAAATTTCAGAGGTAATACATTATTATAGTCTTCAACTTTCTTTGATGTTGCAAAGGAGAGTTAATCGGGGCGAAGTTAAGTGGGAGGTGAGCTGAAGAGCCAGTGTATGCTGTGCGTGGCTGGACTTGTGTGGGGTGGAGGCACATGTATGATCCATACTTTGTAGTAGCTTTTGAGAATGCATAGAAGAAACATGTAAAGAATTCACAAGTTCTTTAACAGTTAGTAAAAGTTAAATATTTAAACATGAGGATGTAGTTGCTGGATTGCAGCTTAGTTTAGAACCTGCTTTTTTAATTAAAAATATTTTTTTAAGTTCATAAAGAAAACCTTAGAAATTTAAATATAACTTGCAGGGAGAAACAAACTTGCAGCCCAAAGTTTAAGTAGAAAATTGTATGTGCTTTTGGGTATTTTAAAGGGGATTATTTATTAAGATTTGAAGGACAGACAGTTTTACTTCGTTTTCAGAAATTGACCATTCAGGATGGCCCTGGAATACAGGGTGGGGCAAAGTAGGTTTGCAGTTGTTAGTACCCGGAACACAGAGTTTATTCTTGTATGTTTCTGTATTAATTATTGTATTGTTTTCCATATGAACAACTGTAAACCTACTTTCACCCCACCCTGTATTTAGAATATGTAAGAGTAGTAGCCAAAATGGCAGTCCTTTCTACTCTGTTACTTATTGTCCAAATTTCCTTTGCTTTTTCCCCTTCTGTAGAAAATGCTCCTAAATGTGAATTTAGAAGGGAAAAAGAAGTAGAAGTTATAGCTTATTCCATTAATTTTGTAATTATATTTTTTTCCTCAGTGTTTTTAAGTGGCACTTACCAGTATGGGTAAGATTAATTGTTAACAATACAAACCAATTTGAAAATTGGTTATTAAAGTGAGCTATAATATGTAAAATCTTACGATAATGTGCAGATCTGACTATATTCAAGTGCAGTTTTCATACCCACACCAATTGTCTTGTAATAATCGTGAATGCATCCTCTGTGTGGTATTTACAAGTTAATGCCATTTTAGAAATCACACCAGTATATCTAGTGGCTTTCCTGGGTGTATGTGGCTCATTAACGATTATAATTTTAATTCAAAATTTGAGTTTAAGGGGATAGGGTAAGCCCTTTCAAATTCTTAGTTGTTAGGAGTTTTGATGGAAGATAGGATGTGTGAAGGAGGAAGATTAGAGTGAGTTACAAAAGCAAAGTCAGATGATAATTAAGCAAGTATTATACATACTGCAAAAATAACACAGGATCTAATATAAAGTGAAGGAGACAAACATTCAAAAGAGGAATGACTTAAAAACTTACGAAGGACCATTCACAGATTCAAGTAAATATGCATATTTTAATAGAGACGAGAACATGCAAGTGGCTTTAGTATACCTGCAAGTGTTTGAGCCATCTTCCTTTTGAGAAGGGAGTGGGGAGGAGTGGCAAGCTATCTTCCAGTGCCTATTCCTTTTTTCCCCATTATTTCCCTTTTACTCTTCTGTATTTTCATTCTCCCTTTTTGTATACTCTTCCTCTTCCACTTTTCTCAGATTCATTCTCTGCTTCACAGTGAGACTTTCTTCTGTCTGCAACACAGAACCAATTGCTTAATGATGTGTACAGTGACTCCCATGAACAGTGAGAGAAATTCACTAACAATGAGCTTCTTTTACATTAAAGATTTTAAATATAAAAGAATTTAAGGTTGAGAGAGTATCACTTGAATGTAAAGGCCTTTTGTCTCATTTGTTCATTGTTCTATCCCCAGTGCCTAGAACTGTGTGTAGCACAAGGAAGATGCTCAATAAATACTTGTTGAATAAATGACTAAAACATTACTTAGAAATATTTAATCTCATTTACTTACAGAAATTATTTTAGCGAAGAACTTCATGCTTCCCGGTCAAAGATATGGGGGAAAGGTGGGTGTTTGAAAAAATTTTTCAAGGTAGTCAGCTAGAGTGGTTAGGCCAATTGGAAGCACAGAGGTGAGTTAATGTAGGCAGTGGGGAAAGGTCAGATTAATCGAGTGCTTGGATTTCATACAATAGACACAGGGAGGGAGCCATTATGAATTATTGATGAGAGTGACATGATCACAGAGTGAACACAATTATTCTATTTAGTTGCTGTTTGTGAAATGGATTATAGCTTGAGGTGAAGAAATAATTGGGAACAATGAACAGAGTTAGGAGCTTGTTGTGGGAGTTCAAAATGGTTCAGCTGTTTTGTTTGGGATGTTATCCAGTGATATCTTTCGCAGTTGCCCCTCTTTGAAGTCTGCTGTCTCCACTCTCTTTATGACCTAGGGATGGATGGAGTCAGGAGGAAGAGTTCTTCACTAAGAAGTAATAGGATTCTAGTTCCTACCTCTCTACTTTCTAAATTCATGATCATAGATAAATACTTAATTTTTCCTGGGTATCAATCACCTTAACTATAAAATGAGGAAATAATGATCTGAAAGTAGGGGTCTAGACCGTATCATTTTTTTGGTGTCCTTATTATTTTTACATCAGTTACAGATAGTGTGAACAGTGAATATCATATTTTGTTTCCTAATATTAATTCTTACAACTAGAGTATTTTAAGAAGCAAAAAGTCCCATAATGATGTTTAATATTTCCTAGCTTGTAAAGTTTAGTGTTATGTGCACTGACTGCTATATTTTAAAATATGTATTCCTGTTTTTATATGTGCTATTATCAGGTATTTAATTTTTTGAGTATTATTAGGCTGTAATAGTACCCAAATGGATGAACAAAACTTCAGCCTGGGATACTTGTAGGGAAACTCAAAGAATATAAAACTGCTTCTAAAAGATAAAGTATTTTATAAAGCTACAGGAGCAATAACACTAACATTGTTTAGTCAATATTACTAGAAACCATAAGTTCTACCTTATTTTGCTACTGAATACACTATATGTATATACATTCACACATACTTTTTTGCTTAGAAGGTTTTAACCTGCAGCGTTTGGGGTCCGCGCCCCCCGACCCCCGTCATTTCTCTTTCTTTGTTGCTGTTTTCCCTTCTGTTTGGGTTGTTTCTTGCCCTCCCCCTCCCCTTTAACCCATCTGGAAAGATGAAGAAGCAGCTGCTGTGGTAACTATGCATTTTGGTTAATGAATGGCAGACTAACAAGATACATAAAACATACGCAAACTGTGCAGAGTTAGTTGCTGTCAAAGCTGTAGGGGTATAATACTTTTCCTTCTTCTTACCTTCTAAAAAAATACTTTAACTTTCCTATGGTATTTTGTTTTCTAATTTACCATTCATAATATTGAAATGCTAACATGAACTGTTTCTTTTTCTGCTTAGTTTGTACCTTATATCACCTTGTGAATTTATGGGAGATGAGTTGAGGTGCATAGAGGGGGAAAATTGATTAATTGGATTAAGAAGTGGATTTCTTTTAGACACACATAGAAGAACGGGGACAAAATTTTTTTACTAAATATATTTAGTCTTTGACTTACAACATTTTCCCACTTGCTTTTTGGGCATTAGTGCCCTGTTTGAGTCTCTCTCTGGGGTTAGAACTAATGAGTAGTGTGTTTCTTGAAGATGCTTCTATCATAAAAGGACAGCTACAACTGGAATATTGCATTCAGCCAAGCCTTGAAAATTCCTGTAATCTGTACCATCCTGTCTCATACTGTCCCATCTCATAGTTGTCCTCTCTCTGCAGTGCTCTATGCCCAGGTCTCTGTGGCTGGGCTGCTCCAGCCTGGCGGACAGCATGCCTTCGCTGCGATGCCTGTATAACCCAGGGACTGGCGCACTCACAGCTTTCCAGGTACTTTCTCTGTCTCTGTGCGTTATTTGCGGGCTTTAGTAGTGTGTGTCTAATTCATGAGTATGTCCCTCCTTTTCCATGCTTTACTTATGTTCACCTTTTTTCCTCCATATTGTCTGTATATCACATCACTCAGTACTCCTGTAATGATTAATTTCTAATGTAGATCCAGACTGATCCACTCTTAAGACATTTCTGTTATCGTGATTGGTTTGCCAAAATTGAGATAGCACAACTGGACAGTTTGTTTTCGTATCTAGTAGAAGTACAATAGTGGATTTTAAAGTAATCGCAACAAATAGCATTCAATATGTAATGTTTGCTCTGGACCTACATAAAACCAATTAATGTAATTAATCACAGCCAGTTACTCCAATACCTTTTTATGTTTTTTTTTATGATCACTAACAGTATAAAGTGCTCTGTCAGAGTGTCTTCTGGTTTATATATATAAAATCTTTTTTGGGAAGTAGTAACTGCTTAATTATATGTTGATTACCAGGTTTAGTTTCAAGGTAGAAAGTCCTTTCAGACCTTTGAGTTTAGTGTTCAGCCTGAGACAGTCAGTCAGGCTGCTCTTGCGTGGATCGACAGGTTTTACTTCTTTTCAACCTTTCCTTGAGGCCATTTGTCCCATTGATCACAGGTCAGATTTAAAGTTTTATTTGTTTATTTTTAGCAAGGGGAAGGGAGGGAGAAGGAAGAGGGAGAGAAACATCAATGTGTGGTTGCCTCTCCCTGGTGGGGATTTTTTTTTTTTCCAGAAGTGTTATCTGTCCACCTCAGGTATTTGGAATTTGTGTTTAGCATTTCATAGTAATACACAAAAAATTCATTTTTAAATTTATTTTTAATCTATGTAACTTATATTTCATTTAGAAGAATTTCAAAGACAAGTAGGTAAGCAAGCATCAGAATGCTTATGACTCTTAGTTAAAAGAAAGGAACTTAAGTATTCCACATTCCTGAACAGTGCTAACAGTTGCTAGTCTTTAATGATGATAATGCTGATAAGTCTGTTGTCCTTTGCAAAATATCCTGTTAAGCTTCCTTTGCTTGTGTTACGAGGTTCAATACAGTAAAGTGTATAGTCTTTAAAATTAGTTAAACTAGGGTTTACATACTGTCTGTCACTGGTGGCATGACCTTGAGCAAGTCATTTAATCCTCATGTTCCTCATCTGTAAATGGAGACTATAGTGAGGACATGCAGCGAATGGTTGGTGTTTTTATCATCTTCATCATCATTAGCATCATTGCTATTATTTTAGACTATATTGATACCCAATTTGTATAAAATATCATATTATTTACTATGTATTGTATTGATAAAATTTCTGCTCTCAAGGAACTTGGAGTCTAGCTTATTGGTTTTTAACTTTTTTATTTTTTTGCTTACAATTAGTTTAACCAAGACTGGTAGGTCTTGTAGGGACTGCCCTCATTTGAGAAACCAGTTGCAAGTTTAGGAGCCCCCACGACCACCTTCAGGTGGTTTGATAATTCACCAGAAAAGACTCACCGAATTCAGTGAAAGCTATTATATTCACAGTTTATTGTAGGAAGAGGGTACAGGTTAAAATTAGCCAAAGGAAGAGACACACAGAGCAGAACCCGGAGGGGTCCAAACGTAGAACTTTCTGTCATCCTCTCCCCACGGCGTCATGGATGACATTTCTGCTTTTGGGCCACAGTGTGTGAAAAAATACGTCGGATATTGCCAACCAGGGAAACTCACCCAAGCCTCTGGTGTCTAGAGTTTCTGTTGGGTCTGAATTACAACCTGCCCCCAAGTTGTGACCTTTATCTCTAGCCCTTCCTGTCAGTCACACTAACACTTTCAGTCTCCATTTCCTCTCAGGATTGGAACTGCTAAAGCCCCCATCTTGACTCATACTTGTTTGGTGGCCAAACACCCCAGACACACAGGGCACTCCTGTTAGGTAAGAACTTTCCGGCCTAGATATCACCTCCCAGTAGCTAAGAGCAAAGGCCAGAACTCATTTTGGATAAGGTGAATTTTTCACTACACGTGGGTTATGGACTCCTTTGAGGATCTGATGAAAACTGTTGATCTTGGAAAAATACTGCAACACATAGGCAGAATTTTATTTAATAGTTTTGTATATAGGAAGATTATATTTATATTTTACTTGGGAGAGCTAATAAATTACATAATCCCAAAAGTATAATCTCCCAAACTGATAAATCTATGAAGGAAATGTGCAGGGAGCCATAAGAATATATTAAAGAGGAACCTGATCTCACCTGAGGGTGTAGGGGTAAGGAAGATCAGTTAGTCAGTGTTTGGACAGGAATTAATGAGGCCTAAGGAAGAGGCAGTGCAAAGGCCCTGTGGACAGGTGGAGGAGGTTGGTGCATTTAAGGACTCTACTAAAAAAGACTTGTACCAGAGAATGCGGAGAATGGAGATCCTTGATCATGCAAGACTGGTCTTAATGCTAAGAAGAACAGTGAGCTGTTGAAAGGATTTGAACACAAGTTTGATGTATTATATGTGTATTTAGATGTATTACTCTAGCTATAATAAGGCTAATTTCAGTAATTGAAGAGAGAGATGGTGGCAGTTTCATTTGGTCTCAGGATTTGCATTTATAAAATTATTGAGGGCCCTGCCCTGGCTGGTATGGCTCAGTTGGTTGGAGTGTCCTCCCGTAAACTGAGAAATCGTGGGTTGATTCCCAGTTGGGGCACATGCCTGGGTTGTGGGTGCAGTCCCAGGTCTGGGCAAATGTGAGAGGTGGCCAACTGGTGTTTCTTACATCGATGTTTCTCTCCCTCTCTCTCCCTCCCTTCCCCTCTCTCTTAAAAAATCAATGAGCATGTCCTCAGGTGATGATTAAAAAAATTATTGAGGACCTCAGAGTGCTTTTGTTTATGTTGATTAAATCTGTTGATATTTTACTATATTAAAAATTACAATTCAGAAAAAAAATTAAATATTAATTTATTTTAAATAGCTATGATAAACCCATTATGTGGTCATGCAAATGAAATACTTTTGTGAAAAATAACTTTTTAAAAACAAATTAAGACTGGAATTGAATTGCATTTTTATAAATCTCTTTAATGTCTGGATTAGTAAAAGACAGCTGGATTCTCATTTCTGCTTCTGCATTCAGTCTGTTGTGTTGCGGTGTTTTGGTTGAAATATATGCAGAATATCCAGCTTCACACAGATAGTTTGAAAAGGGAGAGGTATTTTAATACCCTTTAAAGGTAGTTCTAATTGTTAAAAGATGAGTTGCAGTATAAAATCTGAAATCACCTCACTGAACTTACTATTGTGCTCTGTTATATTAAAATGCACTCTCAGTCTTCTCAACAAATCATTCTGGGACAGTTGGTCATCTAAATGCAAAAGAATGACCCTTGACTGTTCACACTACATCATATATAAAAACTACTCCAACCAGATCATAGTTGTAAATATGAGCTAAAATTTTAAAACTAACAGAAGAAAATGAGGAAGGAAAAAAATCGTTGTGACTTTGGGTTAGGCAAAAGATTTCTTTGATAAAACACAAAAAATACGAACCTTAAAAAAATCAAGGAAAAGTTGGACTTATCACAATTTGAAACTTCTGCTTTTCAAAAGACACTTTAGAAAATGAACAGGTAAGGCACTGACTGGGAGAAAACATTTGTAAAATGTGTTTCTGATAAGAGACTTGTATTCAGAATATATAAAATACTCTTACAACATAATAATAAGATAAACTACCTAATAAAACAATGAGCAATTAGTAGGCAAAAATATTGAGTGGATACATTACCAAAAAATATACAAATGACAAATAAGCATATGAAAAGATGCTCTATATTTTTAGTCATCAGGGAAATGCAAATTAAACCACAGGGAGATACTATTACACTGCCACCCAATGCCTCTTCCCACCCTGGGATGCTGGGGTGGGAAGTCTTACAGACCCTAGGCAGTTACTACGCTCTAGCGTAATAATGAGAAACATGCTAGAAGATGCCTTGAAAGCAGAATTCTTACACTTATCCATTGACCTCCACGGTTCTCTATAGAGTGCTTTCTTATAGTTGGGGCTCAATAAATGCTGATGATTTGAACTATATCAGATAAGTGGTAAAGATTATCATATACAATTAAAAATTATACAAGTTAGCCCTGGCTGGGTGACTCAGTTGGAGCATCACCCTGTACACCAAAAGGTAACAGGTTTGATCCCCAGTCAGGGCACATACCTAGATTGCTGTTCAATCCCTAGTCAGGACACGTACGGGGGACAACTGATTGATGTTTCTCTCTCCCTTCCTTTCTAAATTAATAAACATATCCTTAGGTGAGGATTTTTTTTTTTTAATTGTACAAGTTAAAATCATCTGACTTGGAACCAAGATACCAAGAAAAATTCAAATTTTCATTTGGTCTATAGCAATCTTGAATTCTGAACAAATTCACCATCACTGCCAGGGTGGTCTCTATTTGGTCTTAATCACAAATCATTTGTTGAGTCCTCTTATAAGTTGCTACTTCTAGAGTATATTTGAAGGAAGACCAATTTGGAGGTTTTACTGGAAAATTCAGGAATAAATTTGAGTGTGTGGTCCTTGAATTATATTGTAGGAGTGAGATTGTGTAGTATAGGCAGAAAAGAGATGCTTAAGAAACATCTTTGAAAAGAAGCCCAGAGGCCAATGTATGGGACCGTGGGTGAGAGCATGGGCCCTGGCACCAGACTGCTTGAGATTTGGGCCTGGCTCTATCTAGATAGGACCTTGGGCAAGTACTTGACCTCTCTATACCTCATTTTTCTTTTCAGTAAATGGGGTGATAATAGGATCTCTTATAGAGTTGTTAGAACTAAATTAGTTGATTTATATATTAAGTCCATAGAACAGTGCCTGACAGATTATTGGGTTTTATATTATTAGAAAAATGTACAGAAGACTAGCTTTCAGCAAATACTGTTTTTCACCTTGATATAAAACAGTATCCTATTAAATACAGTCTTAACGTTTTTCATACCTCACAGCATAGGGAAGCCTACCCTTGGTTCAGGTATTGATGAAAAATTTTGCTTTTCCCAATATTGCTATAAGTATGAATGTTTATTTTTCTGTTCTCCAGAGAGATCCATTTTGTCTATGTAGCAAAAATTGGAAGAAATGGGCTTATATGCTATTTTTATTCTATTTAGTCCAAAATTCGTTCTGTCAGGTTCCGTATGCTCAGGTTCTCAGTACTGCTTGTTGACTGATTGGTGGATACAGGATTTAAATCTAATCTTTCCTGTTCCCACTACTACACTTATAACCATCTCAGTACATTTGCATATTTCTAGCTTGGGTTTTATTTTATTATTTAGAGTTTTGTTTGTGTACAATAGAATTTATATACAGTGAAATACACAGATCCTAAGTGTACTCTGGATGAGTTTGACAAATGTAAACATTTATGTAACCTCATTGTCTCGGTACAGACATTTTCATAATCGCTTTGAGAAGATTCCTTTGTACCCCCATCCACTGATGACCCGGTTCCTTGTGTGCAATCACTGTTCTGATTTGTCACCAAGGATTAGTTTTGCCTGTTCTTGAACTTTATGTAAATGCACTCATATAGTACACATTCTTTTATGTCTGCATTCTTTTGCTCAACATAATGTTTTTAAGGTTTATCCATTTCGTAGTGTTTATCAGTAATTCCTTTTTATTGCTATCTTCCATTGTATTTATATATTGCAATTTGTTTATCTGTTCATCTATTTGAACAGAAATTTCTGTTCAAATATCCATAATGGATAGATACTTGGACTGTTTCCATCTTTGTCTACTATGGAAAAAGTTACTTTATACAGTTTGTACAAGTCTTTTGGATACATGTTTTTGTTTGCCTTGGATAAATACCTAAGAGTGGAATTGTGGGTCATAGAAGTGTATTTTTAACTTTAAAAGAGACAATTAAGGAATTCTTCAAGGTAGGTAGCCCAGTAGGAATACTTATTTTTACTAATATTGCCAAATATGTTAAAGAAAGTGACTTAGTACTAGCTTCATGGCATTCCCCCCCCCCCTTGAAATTATTGCATTCCTTTAGTAAGTTTGAAACATTTTATGAAATCACAATTCTGTGACAATAGGATGGGAAGAGCCACGGGGTTGTTGAATTTGTTGGATTTTCTCAGTAACTCAGAAATGGCAACATTGGAACAGTTTAACTGGTTATTGACGTTTCAAACCACACATTTTTAACTAGTGACATAGAAGATGCCAAAAATATTGTTTAAATAGATTCTATTAGGATATGGTTAGTCTATGCATATTTTTACTTCCATCATTCCATCAGTTTGTCCTGGAAAGTGTATGAGTGGTTAAGAGAATTTCTTTTATTAACAGTAGATGTATTTTTTTGGAATCATTTGCTCACCCTTAGCAAATGGTGATCTTCTATAATAATTAAAGGACAATGATTAGTAGAGAAAAAGTGCTTAAAATAGCTAAATAATTAAGATCCTTTATTTTCTTCAGACTTTGAAAGGGAAGAGAAATTCCAACAGTAAGAGTATAAATAGATTGATATGACCTTAACATATTTTATGTGTCAGGTATAGCTACTACTTTTAGGGAATCTTGAGCTAAATGAACCATACAGTATTTTAACATTAGCCAGGGTCCCTTGTCAAAGGTTAAAGTTGTTGAAGATAGACGTCAGGAGACATAATGTGTTTTATTGTTCAAAAATATTTATAAATCTACTAAATCTTGCCATCTACTAAGTAAAATATTAAAATGGAGCAATACTAGGACAATTAAACATTACTCAAAATATATGTATGTATGTATGTAAGAATTCACTTTATATTTGAGGTTTTAGGGAAATACAGTTTATCACATTGAATGTAAATTAATGTTCAAATCTTATTACAAAACAATACCATAAGGGAAATTATCCAATGACAGAAATACATTTCAAGACCTAGCTGATGAATCCCCTTTTGTAAATGAAAAATCACAATTTCCATGTAATAAAAAATTTAGTTCTTTTTTGTTAAATGTGCTGACATTTGGCCTTGGTTTATCCCACGTACACCCCTTACATTAGGAATTTGAATATAGTGACAAAATGTTTTGTGGGGGAAAACCCACATTTTCTCCTGCTTGTAAAACTAATTGTTCATTATAAGATATGTAAATTACTTGATAAATATATAAACAGGAAAGTATGGCTCATAATCTTTTCACCTTCAGGTAATTATCGATGTGTTAGTTTCCTTCCATCTGAAATGACTTCACACCCATGCACACATGTACACACGGAGACATAACCAGATAGTTTTGTTTTAAATACTTTTATTACCATTTTTTAATAAAATATAAAAAGTAAACATTTAATATTAATTGTAGAAAATACAGAGAAGTAGAAAAAAGGAAATATTTTAAATTACCCTTCTAGACATTACTATTTTATTAGTACTAATACTTTCTGAATTTCAGCTGTGGTAGTTCCCCCTTGTCTTTGGTTTTGCTTTCTGTGGTTTCAGTTACCCATGGTCAACTGCAGTCTCAAAATATTAAGTGGGAAATTCCATGTATTTTGAGAGAGAGAGACCACATTCACATAGCTTTTATTACAGTATATTGTTAAAATTGTTGTTTTAGTATTAGTTATTATTGCTCATCTCTTACTGTTCCTAACATAAACTTTATCGTAGTTATGTATGAATAGGACAAACACAGAGTTTGCCAATACCTGCAGTTTCATACGTCCACTGGAGTCTTGGAACAGATCCCCCTCGTGTAAGGGAGGACTACTATATATGCTTGCCCAGATTTATTTGTTGGCTGGTGACATTGATTTTGGTGACTCTATCTCATGGCCAGTTAGTTGCTCGTGTTTGTAAATGGAACAAAGTTTAAACTTGGTTTACCGCTCATGTAACTGAGTGGCTTACTACCTGTCCGCCCTCATGTCATTCTTAGCCATTTCAAATTTACTGTTCTCCTGAGGTGCCGTGTTCTCTCATGCACCGTGTCTTTGCATATCCTGTTCTCCCTCCCTGAGAGCCCTACTAAAAACACCTGTCCTCCCCTGCACCCTACCTCTCACCTTTATCTGCCTGGCTAATTTTTAATCTCCACAGTTCGGCTTAAGTTGTTTTACCTGTAGAAGAAAAGCTCTCACTGATCCTTTCCTTTTCTCCAGGGCATGCTGTAGATACCTTTGTAATCGCACTGATACATATTGTGATCATTCCCTCACCAGACCGTGCATTTCTTAAGAGTAGGACTGCATTTTGGCCATTTTGTACTTCCAGTGTCAAGTACAGTGCTCGATACAGAGTATATGCTTGATGATTTTTTGCTGAATAAATGAATGAAGGAGCTTTGCGCAGTGGCGGTATTGTAGCCAATGAGGTTTATCCAAAGCGCAATTATTGCTAATTGAAATGAATGAATGAATGAATGAATGGGCTTAGATAATTTGAAGGAAACCATCAAAGAACATATATGGGGTGGGAGGAGAGAAAACATTGGATTGTTGGTATTACTTGCACATCCATACACACAAGTGTTCTGTGTTCAGAAACAAACCATACTTAAACAATTATTCCATAATCCACACATTTACATGGAAAAAAGAAAAACATGCTGAGTACTCAAATTTGATACATTTGGCTTACATGCAACTCACGCCATAATGAGCCCTGTGAACTGGATTTTGCATGCTGAATTTGGACTCTTGTTAATGAGCAGACACACATTTCAGGCTATTAAATAATGGCACTGCAAGCCAGCAGTTCAGTTTCAATGATGTCAACATCTTTATCTTCACAGCAGTGTATGTTTATGCAATTATTTGACTATTTTATTGCATTTTACCCTTATTCTGTAAAAGAACAGATACTGAGAAAATTAAAATGATGATAGTAGTGATAAACAACAATCTAGAGAAAAGATGGAAATCATTAGACACCCCGAAAGTGATGACCCTTTAGGTACAAAATTAATGTGTTTATACAAAATGTTGGAAATATATTGTTGAAACTTGCTCCTTAAAAAGAAAATATAGTTATGGGTTTTAAAATGTTTCAGCCAACATTGAAATTTATTGTTCAGCTTCTAGCCTTTCAACTTTTATATATATTTCACCAAGAAAAGTAGAGATGACCTGAATTTGCTGCATTAACCTGGAAATACAGTAGTCTGTCTTAGAGAAATGACATCATTTGCACTTATTTGTGTTTTGAGATGCCTACTTGGTTACTTAAATACTATTTATTTCTTGAGTTTTGTAATAATAGGTTCCTCTATCGCTGAGTATTTTGACATGTCTGTGATGCAGGTAGAGTTTATTTATAGGCTTAATGTGCAACATTATCTAATGTTTCAAGTAAACTAAATTATCTCATTGTGAGATGATTGGATTTTCTTAAAATTTTTGTATTTTTTCTGATGAATCTGAAAAATTAAACTCTTCATGCTACAAAGAAGGTTTATTGCTTTTGTTCATGTTGAATAACACTGGATTTTTTGATTTGCCCTAACTTCAACATGGCCCCTAATGGTGGAGGGGAGAGAGTACAGGCCCCTCAGGGACCTGGGGTTGCCTTAGTGTAGCAGCAGCACAGACTGGAAAAACGGAATTGATGAAAACTCTATGGGCGATGGGAACCTCTGTGGATATACTGTCCTTATCAGACAAGTTCTTGCTGTGGGCATTTAAGAGGACCCTGTATCTTCTGGATAGGTACTTGCCACTTTCTTCATATTCAGAGATTAGCTTCTTGTTATGGTCGTCGTCGTCTTGTTGAGTGGATACCGTAGTGCCACCGGAGTTCTTCCTGTGCTGTTTAGGAATCACTGTTGGTCGTTTTGGGACTGCCACAGCCCTTTGTACCTTCTTTTGCTACTGCTCTGCTCTAAGTAGTAGTGTTTCATTGTCTTGCTCTCCTTCCTTGTGTTAGTTTTGAGACTTGATATTTTATATGGACTGTCAAGATTTGGAATCTTGGTAGACAGGCAGCATTTAGGAAGCTCTTCTTGGGGTCATTTTTCATGAAGAGAGAACCCAGGTTATTTACTGTAACCTCGCTAGGGGAAAAAAAGACCAATCCCTTGTTTAGCTGCATTGGCCTCTAAGAACTTAATACTTTACTGTTGGGAGGTTATACTCATGAGTTTTGTTTTCTGAGAGTGAGGTTTACTCGCTTTTAAGCTTTTCTGTATTCTCTGGCCTCGTCCTCTGGAGACCTAGTCTAGTATATTTTGAAATGCTTATTTGGGTCTAGGATGTAGTACATCATCATGAAACAGGATTTTGCGGTGTATCTTCCCCCTGCTGGGCTATCTGTCATCTGCTTTTTAAAGTTCTCAGGTTTATCATCGAAATCCTTGAGACCTTTGTTGCAGATCTAGTATCCTAGTATCCATGGCTTGGTGTGCATTAAATTGGGTTCTGTGCCCTGTAAAATTGACATAAAAGAAGAGTATATTCATTTTCATGTATGATCCTTTAGCAGCAAGTTCAAGTCATAGCCTGATTGGGTCTATTTGTGTGTGTGTGTGTGTGTGTTAAAGGTCATAAAGTATAAAGGGATAGGTACTCTTCTTGTTTTCATGTTTTATACATACAAATATATGTTGCACTATTTCAAACTAGTAAATACAGAACTTTTGTATATGAACACGGGAAGCTTTTATATTTGAAAGAAAGTGCATCATTAGTTTTACTAAAACATAGTTGCTGTTGTTTATTGCAGTTTCTACCCTTTGCATGAGCCATATTTTGGGTAATGCCTGTTTCTTTCCTGGTAATAAAACACAAGTGAAATTTTTAGTAAAACATTAGTGTATTTCCCTCAGATTTTTGAATTGGCAGGTCATTAATTGTTTTAGCATTTCAGTTGCAGCATAGTGCAGTCCTTTGGGGGGAATTGGTAAAATGAGGATAAACTGGTTTACAGGATTCCGGCAGCCTGAAAATAATGCCATATTTGACCAAAATCTCTTTTGTATTCCCTGCTATAGTTCTATCCCAGTGGTCCTGGAAATGTGCCTATGGACTATTTACAGTGAGATTATAAAACTAAATCATGATTTTGGTGAATAGAAGCCAGAGCATGTGGCTCCAGCACCCCAGCTGGCAGTCAGCTCTCCCTAGGTTTATGAATGTAGTTAGATGGCCCCCAACTGTTTACAAGACAGCAGAGGTGAGATCTTTGATTGACAAGTCAGAAATGCATTAGATCATTCTCTCTGCCAGTCTCTGGTTCATGCTGTTAAAAATGTCAGCCTCCAAGTTTGAATGGCAGCCTGAGGGCCTTAGAAGCTTTTTGTTTTCTGAGATGGAAACACAAATTGGATGTGTGCCTGAGCGCTTCATCCTGGGCTGTAATTTCATCTTTTAGCTAAGAACCACAAGGTACATGAGCAAAGCACCCTGTAAACAATAATACTGTGGAAAAAAAATAAACAAGGTCGTGTTTCTGGTACGTTGATCCGATGGTGTCCTGACCTCTATCACGTTGAACATCTCCACTCTGATTGCTGTTCCCTTTGGCATTACAATGAGAGAAAGAGGGACTGACATAGAAGGAAAAGATTTAAAGTTGCAGTGTCGTTGCACATTCCTTGTATTGGCTATGAAATATTGAACTGTCAGAATGTGACACTTGGTTTTTTAAGCAACCTTTCTTGTTTGAGGTGTTTGCAGTTCATTCCTTTCTCCCCCATTTGTCTGCTTTCATTGATAGGGTTGGAAGTAGTTGCCTTAAATGCATGAAGAGGGACAATGTTAAAGAGAAGTGGTGCTGATGGAGCCAAATAAACTTAATACTGGAACATAAACACGGGCTGTGAGGTGTGGGTGAAAGGAGACCAAAACGGGGTTAGTACATCGTTATTGGAGTTTATGGAACACCTTATTGTAAGGGAGAATCAGCTTAGGTTCTGGTTCTGTTCCTGTGGAGGCAAGAAGTTAGGGAGGCATAGAGACATAGTTTGTTAAATGACAGCCTGCTCTATGGCAGTGTTGCCAGTCAGATCAGCCTTAACCCAGCTATGTGATTTACTGCTCTAGGTACACAATGTCTTTGGCAAGTGGTTCGTTATGAAAGACTACAAATTTTGGCAAGAAAATAACTTTTAAAAAATGTGCAAAATTGTGTTTCTAGTAAGAAGGTGGCTGAGTAGGTAATATGGAAGAACCATTATGTTGTATTACTACAGCTTAATGGCACATGAATAGAAAATCATTGAAAAGCCAAGCCATAGATTTTTGGGGAAATATTTTCTAGTCATAGAGCGAGTTTTCTAGTGCTATTTATTTTAAGTTGCACACATCTTAAAACAACAAATATTTTATATTAAAAAGTCTTTGTTCAGCCCTGGCTGGTGTAGCTCAGTGGATTGAGCGTGGTCTGTGACCCAAAGGGTCACTGGTTCAATTCTCTGTCGGCGCACATGCCTGGGTTGCAGGCCAAGTCCCCAGTGGGGGCCATGTGAGAGGCAACCACACATGATGTTTCTCTCTCTTTCTCCCTCCCTTCCTCTCTCTATAAAAATAAATAAAATCTTAAAATAAATAAATAAATAAAGTAATTTGTTGTCTTCGTACAAAAGCTGCACTGTTAGATATGTGCTTAATCCATTTGGGACATAGACCTTACAAGTAGAGTTTTAAGTGGGGATGACCTTTTGCAATTCTTCTGGAGTGTGAAAAAGTAGGAGTTTGTGTTAAAAGTATTTGAACTAACTTTTATTGATGATTTTAAAGGACAGCTATTTAGCTTAGCCCTTTCCTTCTGCAAATGTGAAAGGCAGGAGCTATTCTCTGTCATGAATACATAGTGAAATGCACTGGAAAAATCTTGGTAATCATTCCTGACATTTGTTAGTTCCCTGCTTTGAGGTCATGCTGGATAGAGAGGAGATAGTATTTGTAAAATAATATCCTGCTCCCTTGTACCCAGAATTATGTCCTCATTTACAAAATACAGTGCACAGAAAGCAAGACCAAAGGGAGAGATATAGAGAATTAGTTACTGTTGCCCTAAGTATTGCCATGTATTTTTAAAGCATAAATATTGATACAGATTTGCATTTAAGCTATGAGAACCCACTGTCTTGACTCAGTGGGGGAGTTTTCAAAAGTCAATGTAGAAATTGATTTCTCATTGGCTGATTTTCTGAGAATGAGTAAAAACCATTCTTTTCAATCTTGGAAGAATAAAAGTACAAGTGCTTATCTAAAAAATAAGATTAGAAATGTGTACATTTATGGAATCTCCTAAATCTTAACACACAGAAATTACAAAATTTCTTCTTCCTCTGGTGTATTATTAATACATCAATTACTGTGAAAATGCCTTTACAGCCCGTGGTTTTATATAGCCATACCTCCATAATACTGATTAGCTTTATTACAGTCCAGGCTTGCCTCGTGAGCAAAAATCAGTGTATTCATAGAACCATAGAATTTCAGCATTGGAAGGGACATGAAGGCCATCTAGTCACATGAAGGAGCTCTTGATGAAGTGCTCTTTGCTGGTGGTGGGGAGGTCATCTACTCTCAGCTTGACCCCGCCATTGTTGGCAAACTGAACTTCTCGAGGCTTCTTGTTTCCTCCTTCACTGTTGGTTCTATTAGGTTTTCCCTTGAGGACTCAAACTTTTTGTTCACCTACTGATTTTAATTCTGCCCTTTGTAGAAATATAAAGTAATTATCTTCTTTTGTTATATATTTGAGGATAGCTGTCGTGTTGCTTCTAAGCATATTTTCTGTTTCCAGGGTGAATATTCCTAGTTCTGGTTAGTGTTTCATTGGAAAACATCAATAATCATTCCTGCCATTTTCATAATCTCCTATTTTGGTGGGGGCTGTTATCATTCTGGATGTCCTTCCTTTTGAATGCATTCCACCTTGACAGTGTCCTCATTACAATATGGCATGCATAACTAGAGGCAGTGCTGCAAGAGTGTAATAGTTTAGAATACAGTGTGGACACATTCTGTATTGAACATAATTTGGGTTATGTCATTTAATTACTGCAGCCTAAAATTGCATATTCTTCTTTGGTATAGATGATGGAAGAATCTCTAGGAACTTAGCCTGGGCTTGTTTCTTCACCTTTTCTTTGAAGCCAGAAAAGCATATGTAAGCACCTTGACAAATGACATAATGTAGTGGCATATCCGAGTGGTACAGGTATTTTAAACCTAGCTCCAGTTCCTGAAGATGGTGAACATCTGCTGAGAGATATTGTAGAGCTCCACAATGCACTAATTGAATTACTCTTTTCTGGAGTTGCCGACTGCACTAATTGAATTAGAATCTGTGTGTGTGTGTGTGTGTGTAACTGAGATAATTCCATCCTCTACCCGGAGAGTGTGGAGATATGACTGATGGTGTGTACTGTGCTGCTATCTAATGGCAGCCTGCGGAACTACCGGATGGGCTCCCGGGAAGAGAGAGTGCAGTCATCTGATCCAGTGTGACCTCAGTCTAACCCCATCCAGTTTAGTTCAAAAGGTCCCAGGATGTATTTTGTAATTCTAAATTTAAGAAGAAAGACTGTGATTAATTTCTCCATTAAAAATGAAGATATATTTTTATGAGGCATACTATTTCTATGAAGTATTAAGTTGCAAATATTCAACTGAATTAAAAGCTTCTGACTTCAAATTTAATTGGTGAAAACAAATCTGAATGTACTAGTCAGTAGATCATGTTTTTTTTCTCATTCTGCATTTCATATGGCATAAATGTGAAAAATAATTATCATTATGAAATGCCTTAGCATATATAAGGCACAGAAAGAAAGAATGATATAGACTGATACAGGGTTTGTGTTGTTAAGTAAAACTTATTCCTGGTGTCAAAATATTGAAGTGAGTCAGTGTAAGGGTATTATCAAATTTTGCTATTAATTATGCTTACCTGAAATTTAAAAAATTGTTATAGAAAAAATGTTTTAAGTGTAGAAGTATCAGAGCAAGTTCTAAAAATCTAATTATCTAAAATTTAATTTTACCATAAATTTGGATAAATTTGAAATCCTCTGATGTAAAGTAGGTAATTTTCTCCTTTTTCTGAAAAACAAACAAAACCAGTCTGTTAGTCACAATTTAATGATTTTTGTAAAACATAAAAATATAATTCTTTACAACTTTAAAAGCAAATACACTGGGGAGAACTTAGCACGAACTATATTTTGATTCAGTTTAACTCTAGGCATTCTAACTTGCAAAAATAGCCCTTAACAGAAAAATACTTATGTATAATCACTTGCTTTGTAAAATGTTTATCTGTGCATGTAATACCACCTCAATAATGGAAAATTGCTAATGGTTACCTTTTTGAGCATCTAAAATTATCTCTTTTAATCTTGTCATATGAAAGGAATATAAAGTATAAAAAAGTTTTAATCTCTTATCATTATTAAAATAAAATGTACACTTAACTATTTCAGTATCTTGTAGGTTAGTTTTTTATTGCAAGATTGAGCTACTTAGGTTTCTTGTGCAAATGACTTTAATTAAAATGACTGCAATATATGATATGCACTCTTTAGATAGGCTTTAAGGGCATTTTACTGATTTAGAAAATGCATTTTGACACCTTGTAGATCTAAAGGTTTACAGATAACATTGCCATTCACAACTACGTATTTAATTCATATGTAGAGTACCTTCTGTGTTCCAGGTACTGCACATACATAGTATTGGACATAAATTAAGATTCAGATCTGGTCCTCAAGGAGCTTATGGTTATTTATTAGATATTAGTACATATCTAATAATTAGTACACAGAGCCTATGTACTAGGCAGTATGAATATACAGAGACGGGCAAAAGTAGGTTTACATTTGTGAGTATGCAAAACAGTTTACTCTTGTAATATTAATTATTGTGTTATTTTCTGTATGAACAACTGTAAAACCTATTTTTCCCCTCCCTGTATAACTCGGGGATCGGGGACTAGTACTGTGAATAACCATTAATTTCATGTATTTTTCCCATTTTTGAACTAGAGTTCTGGCTTAATAACAGCTCTAAGGAAGCAGTATACTTATGTTCATATCAGATATAGTTCACCTCAGCAAGAAGAGCGATGCATGTATTTTAGACTAGTCTGTCTCTCAAATGATTTTTCCTTTTGCCTTTACACACCTTCTAAGGGAGCAGTAGTTTGTTGTTGTTTTTTTTAATAGCTTTACATGTAGCTTGAAAAGGGACAGATAACATTTATTATAGTGCCTCCTGCTGGTGATCATAGATTTTTTGATCCTTGTCTCCAGAATTGGTAGTGCCCACTTGTGGTTTGGTAGTTAATTCAGGGCTCCTTCTAAAGCTATAAATGGGAAAGAGTCCATTCCATAGTAGGTATAAAGTACTTCTTTAAACAGTATTTCTAGAACCTAAATTGTCCTGGGACCAGCTCTTGATATAAAATTCATAGAAACCTGTTTTTCACAGAGTGTGGTAACTTCTTGCCATAGTGCTGTAGTGTTAAAATTCACATTGGCCAGGTTGTTCTGTAAATTAAACACTGACAGCTACCCTCAGGGGAACAGCCAATGTATTTATGATGATGTGCTGATTACACAAAATACACTGCAAGCAGAAAACAGCTGCAGAGAACAAACCTCTTAAAAAGAATACAATTACAAATAGCACCCTCAGTATTTCTAGTGGTGAACATAGAAACAGCATGCTAATGCAGGTTCTTACTTAGTCTGCTTGCAAACAAAAAAATCTGAAGGAGAGAAGTTAAATTATATAGTTGATTGTACATGTGGTGCTAGCATAACGATTGAACAAATTTTGTTTCTGAAGAGCATCTATGAGTACACAAGTTTCATGTGTGAAGTTATCTACCCCTCCCCCACCGCCTTTTTTGTTAGGTTTTATTAGTGTTTTTCTCATGTACAGTAGGGCATGGTTGTGATGTATTAAGGGCTCTGGACATTTAAATGATATTACCCAATGAGGTGGGCAGGAGAGTATCTAAATTGTTTTAAAAACTGCTGTAGAAACTAGGCATTAGTGTTTGGATATCAACATTTCATTTGAAGATATAGCTTACAGCTCTATATTTTCACTGTTCATAATGCTTTGATGATGTTTGCCCTTGGAATTAATAAAAGGAGTCATGATTCTGTGTCTGTGGTAAGGTATTTCTAATTTTTTAGATTATCTTTATTCAAGAATATAGTATTTTAGGACACTGGAATAGCTGGGTGATTACATATTTTTAAGAGAATCAACTCTCAAGTATGTTCCCTTTTACCCTGCATGTTCTTGGTTACTTGCAGACAGGTAAGCAGATTTGAAAAGAATTGTTTTCCTTGTTTGAGATTTTTCTCTGTTACAGTTTACGGTTGGTATCTATGAAGTATTTTAACTGCTGAGCATGTTTAAATTGGTACAAAATATGTTGATCTTCCCAGACATAAATTTACTCAAGCCAACTGTAAGGTATAGCAAGGGGACATAGTGATTGGAAACAGTTCACTTCACCCGCCTGAAACTAAGAATCAAGTCTTCAGTATATGGATCACTGGTATGTAATAATCGACTATTATTGGTCTGTCTGTTGATCTGTTTTTAAATCAGTTTGGAACCTCCTGGAGTTATTTTCTTGCTCTGCTGACATCAATCCCATGTGGCAGAGGAGTTGTGTATAACCGCTTTGGTTTAATCAATAGAATAATTGATAAACCAGATAAGATTTAAACTGATTATAGCCCCAACAGAATTCCCCAGAGGCCTTGGACTCTCTTAATTTTGACATGTGTGTTGTGTACCCTGAGGATGAAGTGCAGTTTGAATTATCTGCTTTTATTTGCTTAATGACGGGGAGGGTGTTAAAGTCAAATGTTTAATTAACCCAGCAATGGGCTGCGTTGTCACTTACACACAGCTGATTGAGATATCTCATGGAGAATACTGAATAGGAATGATAATGTGGCACTGGGATGGAAGATTGCTTTTTCAGTCCATTTGCTGGGTCACTGCTTTGAATGTCTTATTGGATGAAAGGCATTCAGCCTGGAGAAAAAATTCAGCATTTAAGTACATTTTGTTCCCTTCTCTCCCTCTAACCCCCTCCCTGCCCAGAAGTTAACTAAAACAGATATGTTCTAGGTTTAATAAGCCATTCGAGTACTAGTAAGAGATCAGCGTAGTCAGTAGCCTCAAGCTACATAATCTCCTGTGGAAACGGAAAAATCCTACTAGCCTCCAAGGTATTCTAAATGTGAGCTCTTTTGTGCCTCATATCCCTTGTCCCTTGCCATTATTGTGGAGTTGTTTTTGGTTACTTGTGTCTCGCTTCTCTTGGTAGTGTTTGTTGTGCAGCCACCTCTGTGGCCACAGGCAGACCTTTTTCTCCTCAAGGAGCATGTTCTTCATTACATTTTTGCTCTTTCATGCAGCTGGCTTCTATTTGGTTGTATTTCTGATCAAATATTATTATTGAGATTGTTGAACTTGTTAGATGAAAATGTGAAGCATATAGATTCTTGTTACGTTTGCTACTGCTATTATGTAAATGATTGGTTTTATGTATATTTCATCTTGTTGAGAGGTAGGTTGCTTTCTGTATGGACTAAAAACTAGGCCAGGAAAGATCTAAGAGCCCACACCATCAAAAATGCAGTCCAGGCAATTGGAGTTTTAATGACTTGCTGCCCACAAAAAGATCCCTGACTAGCTTTATAATCAAATGTAAAATTCTTTGGAGGCGTATTGAGCAAAATTTCAAAAAATTGTATCATGACTTTCCTTCTTTGTAGTTCTTATGTTTGTTCCTTCTATCCTCAAAGATCTAAACCAGGAATTTACTAATTTTTTTTCTTTTCCTTGGTCATTTGTATTCCAGAGAGCACAGCAGGGAGAAGGATACAAGATTGATTTTTTTATGTGTATCCTCTTGAAAGCTTAGTCTGGGGCATGACTACTGTGTGAGGGGGGTGGCTGTTACAAAGCAATGGAAGCATGCAGCTGGTTTTCAGGCGCAGGTTGGACTTTTGCAGGTCAAGGCAGACCAGACGAGTAGCTTATCTTGAGGGACATAAGTAATAGACCAAATATAGAGCAGCTATTTCAGGAATCATGTAGGTCATTTAATTATCCATTATGATTGAGTGGCTAATGCTCTTTTGGCAATTACATGACCTCTGTTATTCTTGAAACCTTTCCAGGCTCTTGTGGGTCGAATGACCCACCAGTCAGTGCTTGCAGACTTCATTCCACCCAGAAGGAAAGGAGATGCTGGAAACTACTGGCATTTAGAATTGGCTTTGCTTTCTTTATTGACCCACTACCCAGAATGTCCTTTGTACAGCAGTCAGTGATAGGCAACTGGTTTTGAAGTCAACTGTTCCTTCATTGTCTGCAGGAGCAAGAAGTACCGTGGTTTCCACAAGAGGGACTTGTGGCAAACAAAACAAACTTTAATACCAAAGTTGGCTATTAGGATATTCAAAGGTTCTGTAGTATAAGAACAAATATTATGGTATTAAAACTAACGTTTGATATTTGTTAAACCAATCACCATTACCAAACTCTGAAGTTAGTGATTTTTCCCACGATACAACAAAGTGCTATTGATGATACTAAGAGCAGATTTTAAAAGATCATTGATTAAAATTAGCGCAGTTTAAATTGGCTGATCATTTAATAAAGTAATTATGGTATTTTTAAAAAGGATTTTACTTACTTATCTTTAGAGAGGGGAAGGGAAGGAGAAAGAGGGAGAGGGACATCAATGTGTGGTTGCCTCTCGAGTGCCCCCCTACTGGGGACCTGAGCCCGCAACCCAGGCATGTGCCCTGACTGGGAATCAAACCAGCACACCTTTGGTTCACAGGCCTGTGTTCAATCCACTGAGCCACACCAGCCAGGGCTGTGGTAAGTAATTAAACAAAAAGGCTATTTTAAAATTGAGATGCTGGTCCAAGACAGAATAATTCTAGTACATTTGGATTGTTTCTCACTTTTTTCCTTAACAAAAAAATGATTACTATTTCTAAAGAAAACACTTTTTTCCTACTGACAGTAAAACTTGCTTTTTGTAGTTTTAGTGACTTATCAAGTAATTCTGAGAAAAGAATGTCGATTTCTTTTGATTCTTTAGATTAAAAACAGTTATGCTGAGTGACCTGGCTGGGTTGCTCAGTTGGTTGGAGCATCGTCCCATACACCAAAAGGTTGCAGTTTCAATTCCCAGTGAGGGTACATACCTAGGTTATGGGTTCGATCCTCTGTTGGGGCGCAAATGGGAGGCAACTGGATCAGTGTTTCTTTCTCTTCCGCTGCCCCCACACTTCCTTTCTCCCTAAAAAATAAAATCACTAAACATATCCTTGGGTGAGGATTTAAAAAAAGAACACTTATGGTGGGGGAAGGTGAGCACACTGTAATCAAACTGTTTGTAGGATTTCTCAGAAATGCACAAAATTCTGTATACGTAGCAAAGTGGCAGATTTAAGGTATATAACCATTCTCTAACATTCTAATAGTTTAAGACCATAGTTAAGAGAAAAAATTTTGTTGGAATAACACAAACATATCCTTTAAGTAGAAACCATTTTCATTGTTACAGAAAAAAACAAACTATAAGGTTGTCTCTCCTGGGGCAGTAAAATTAACCATCTTTCCAAATAAATTTGTTCAACTACTCCTGGTAGAAATCAAAGTTAATCAGTTTTGGTTTTATTTTCATTTTGTTGTTTGGTAATATTAACAAATGAAAAACTGAAGACATTAATTGGTGTGGTTAGCCTTTGACCCTTCAGAAATAGAAGCCTTCTCACTTAAATTTTAAATCCTTTAGGCCAATTCCACCTTGGTGTTTGGCTACTTAGAGACCTATGATAATGCTGTCTGTGTGAATTATGTTAGCTGTTTTCTGTTTAAAAACATTTTCCCTCATCGTACTTTTAAAAACATTTTGTAGTGGCAATGAACAGAAAATGAAAAAGCAGAATTTACAGTAAAAGCAAAAGTTATAGCTTTAATTCAAGTATCTTGAATAAGGGATATAGTTAGTGTTCTTGGAATTTTAAGAGGAAAGCAAGGGGTATGAAACAAAATGTCGTTTGATTTTTTTATTGATAAGTTGTTATTCTTTAAGGCATACCCTTTAGTACCTATGTTAGACCATGTTTTTTACAATTAGGGACCAGAAGTCTATATGAGTCAATGAGACTCATATTTATAAATTTATGAGATGGTATTTATAAATTTAAAGACCTGAAAATTCATTAATGTTGTCTAATTAGTGGGAAAATCTATAGGATAATTCCATAGATTATTTTTTTACTTTGTTGAAATGATTTTAAAATGTTTTTTTAATTTTTCAATTACAATTTACATAGAATATTATGTTAGTTTCAGGTATAGAGCATAAATAAATAATAAGAAGAAAGAAGGGAGTGATTAAATAAGGGACCATTTACAATAGAAATATACACCTAAACATAAATCTTAACTTAGTCCAATCTAGTTTTCAGAAATTTACTGATTTTATTTTCATTCCAAAATGGGTTGACATGTGGGGATATTACAGTTTAAACGAGTAGATGTTTGAGGGTGTTATAGTTTATCAATTTATAGGAACCTTAAGTTCTTTCACAATATTGTTGAATTGTAATAAAATGGGAACACCAAAGCAGGGAAGATATCCAAGGTGATGAAAGTCCTTTAGCAGAAAATAATCAGGAACAAGGATAACAGAAATAACTATTCTGCAGAGAGAAAGGATTTGGGCATTATGTCCTAAGGGTTCTGTAGTGCTTGATTTTGAAAAATCAAGAAGATCTACAGAATGCAGATGTCTTTGAGTTACAAAAATAACCAGATGTCCTTATTAGTAGAAGCAAATGTTTGCCTCTCAATTTACACGAAACTATATGCAGAGGATCTCGGGATGAAATATTGTGTAAATATGGCAGCAAAGAAAATTGTGGTGTGAAAGGATTTGTCCTAAATACTCAATCATAAAGGTTTTATCTTGAAAAGGAAAAAAAATCTTTGTGATTTATGTAGATTTAAAAGTAAGAAAAAAATATGTAGATTTAAAGGTTCACGTGATAGGTAAGCTTTTTTTTTTAAGCTTATTATTATGTATGTCTTTCTATTTCAGTTCCCCCTAATGAATTTTTTTCCCCTGATGAATTTTTATTCATTTTACTGAGCTTGTTTAACTACTTTGTGTGCTGTCATGGTATTTTAAACAGTAAAAACATACGCATGAAACTCATTTTTTTCTGAACAAACGATAGTCATCTTAGTTCTGTCAAGAAAAACAACCTACAGTAGTATATAAAAGCCGCCTTTGCTAGCCAGTTGGGGTTTTAAAAATATTAAGCTATTTTTTATAAATAGGTGTGGTGACCGCATTGGGATATTAAACAGAATAAAATGTTTAAAAAAAAAACTACTTGAAAAGGCAGGATACGAAGTATTTTTGTTTGTTTTTAAATTAAGCCTTTAGAATTAAAAAAACCTTTAGAGTTTAAATGGACTATTACTTTTGATATGGAGCATATTAACATAATTACAAACTCTTTTGTATACTTACAGTTATTGCTAAGTTGATGTTCAAACCTTTGATTAAGAAGTCACAAAGCTGAATGTGTTCAGACTGCTGTATAATCTCTCTCCTATTCACAAAACAGAGATAACTGTTTTTACCTTTTTTGTCCCCATATTTATTGGTAGACATTTGTCCTCCTATAGCTATACTTTTAATAGTGAAATAGTAAATGCTGTATTATGATATAGTCCGTAACTTGAAAGTTAACGAAAGCAATGCTGTTCCTGCATGCCCTTGCCTTGTCACTCTGGTGCAGCTCGTCTCTTCCATCCTTATCAGAGCATCTCAGTGCTTAGTTGAGCTTGTTTATCTTAAAAGAGCAGGAGGCAGGCTTTTAGGGAGTCAGCTACATGTTCCAGTATAACAGGCACCAATGCTGTTTGACTTGAAAAACATTTGATCTCTTACATTAACAGCCCATGTCACTGTAATAGGGACTACAGCTGGGCTGTTGTTCCGTTTTCTATTATTTTAGCTTTGAAATAACTGTTAGTGCTGCTCCAAAATCTTCGTGTTTAAAATTGTATACTGGCTGTCCCCCCAGGACTCGTAAGTAAACAAGGTGATATGTGTGGCCAGAGGGAGCATATTTTGTTAGCTTTGTTTTAAGTAAGAACCTTGCCTATCTAAAGATGGTTTTTGTCAGATCCTTGAGAGTGTGCCGCATGACTTTGCTTGTGTAAATTTGCAGATACAGCAGTATTGTAAAGCAGATTTTTGTTTGTTATGAACGTATATGGTCAGTAACTATTAATTATGAACTTTCATATTTTTTCTTGAATAAGAAAGCATTTAGTTTTTTCATGAAGCTTACCTTCAAATTTCCTGCATAATTTCCATAAGTATAGCAGTTTGTACAGCCGTTGAAAATGGCAAGCAAGAATTTAAGGGATATGTTTGTTAGACTTAAGTATTACTTAGCTTTATTTTTAAATATTCAATTATTGGTAATTTCTGTGCCAGGAATAGTTTGACAGTTGGAATCAAGTACCAGTATTTAAAGACCAGAAAATACAATTTGTAAAATCAGGTTGTTGTTTTCTTCCTTTTTAAGAGTACTTCTTATTTTAATAATGATAGAGTGGCAGCTTATTATAGTAGTGGCAGAATGGCAGCAATTTTACTCCTTCCTTCCTACTTCCTCTATTTTTTCCAAGAACCTAGTTTGTTTTCCTGTTCTAAGTCTTTTCTGATGTGAGACAACACTACGAGGCCACCTAGCACTTTCTTTGAATTTAACCTAAAATACATCAGCCAGCACAAACATAATTGGTTGAAAGGCAGCCATCTATCTGGGGCATTCTTCTAAATACTGAATGTGCCATGTGCTCTGACATGACATATCTGTAATATCTCTCAATACAGAGCACTTTCTGCATTAGCTGTAGGTGTTAGAGCAGTAGTGTGTTTTAAGAATGTATGCTGTGCAAATTCTGGCTTGTGAGGTAATGACAAGTGTTTGCCTGAATAGACAATATATTTCCCCCCCTGAGGTCCCCACACACCTAGTTTCCCTCAAGCTCATCATCTCTGTCAGGTTAATCAATAGGCACCGTATGGCAGAGGGTCAGTAATCAGTGTCATCGTGCCTTTAAATCGTGTTGAAAATTTGCTTAAAGCCTGGGCCAATTAACATCGAGATGATGAATGGATGGGAAGATGGGAAGAGCCTGACGCTCAGGGGCTTTGTGAGGAGGAGATGCTCAGCTGTTGAGCAGCAGACACCAGCGAATAAAACCAGCCATTCATGTGAGCTCAGTCCACCCACTCTTAATGATAATGTCAATCTAGCAAAATATATACACATTGGAGTTGTCACGAGTTCATAAATCAAAGGAGTTTGTCAAAGGCATTCAGATTAACGAGGCAGCAGCAATAACAAGTCAAATTTGCATAGAGAATTGCTTGAATCTCAGTAAATTATGATCCTGTTTTTCATTTGATTATTTGCTAATGTCTCAAGAGGGAGAATGATTATATTAGCATGCAAAACCTACTCCAGAAGTAGAAATCTGAGGTATAGAAGACCAACACACTATGACAATTAATCAGTTTCTGCATACTAGCATAAATGCACAAGGCCCAGAAATGAACTTCTTTTTTATTATTATTTCTCCTTGCTACTGATCCAAATGGTTCAGCTTGACAGAGACTTTATATTGCTTTAACAGTGTTCTGAATTGTGCCTGCAGGCAAGACATAGTTATGCAGCTATAACCAACCTATCCATCTGCCAACCAGATTGGAATTCTCCTATCCAAGGCTTCCATTAACCCCCACTGACAGCTCCAAACAGGATTAAGAATTTGGAAGCATAAAAAATAGTTGTTCTTTGCAAATAAATGTACACAATCCCTTTGCATTGGAGAAGGGCTGCATCTGTAGTATTTTATAACTCATGTTGGACAGCATATATAGCGGGGCGGGGCGGGGAACCCACTTGGCTTTTTTTTTTTTTTACTTCTGTCATAGGGAGTAAGGCAGTACTAATGGAAGTCTTGTGTGTTTGGTTGTCCCTGAGAGTGCTGTCTATTATATCTGGTTCAGTTGGTGTATTACTAGAAAATATCACTTCCTGAAAGCTTTAATTGGTGGATCTTGTTGAAGTTCAGCAGTATGGGGAGGCTCTGAAATGGTTGTGGTTTAATGAATATGTCAAATGATAAACCTGCTGGAGAACAGTGTTCGTGAAACGTGCCCGAAAACATTATCTTTCCAGATCCTTCCTAAAACTCACTGTTGAGTAGGATTCTTCAGTCAGCTTCTGAACTTAAGTGACCTAAATTTTCCCTATTGTATCCTAGAAGGATTAATTAAAATTTGTTCAAACACATATATATACACAGTGTTTATTTATGTCACCTTTCATTAAGAGTTCAAATGATTTTTATGTGGCTAAATTACCCTTTAACCTTGTAGAAGAAGAATAGTTTATACTTTTGAAAAGTGTAAGTCATATATTTAGAGACTATAATTAGCTCCAAATCATATAATAAGTTAATGGGAAAATATTAATCCAATTACTCATGTACCAGTCAAGCCTGCTATATGATGTTTACAAGGAGATATTAGAAACTGGTCTCAAGATTTTATTCTTCATGTAGGTTGTCGTTCTATATGATAATGAACAAATGATTCCATTTTTAAAATGTGTTTAAAATCAGAGGTGTAATTCACTGCAATTTACCAGCTTTGCTAAAATGATGTAATTTTCCTGGTTCCAGAGTCCTTTGAATTCTCCCAGTGAAGAAGGTGGCATAGCTGGAAAATGTTACTTCTGCTTTGGGAGCTGGGTATTCTGTTTGTTCCTTCAAAGAGGCTCAGGCGCTGTTGCACCATCCAACCTTGAACAAGCTGCTTACTCAAAGATTATTATAAGTCATTATGAGTGACTTGACTTTTCATCACTGTGTAAATTAGTTTAGATTTTCATTTGATTATATAATCAACTCTTAATTATCCATGTCATCAGGAGTGTGTGTTCGGATAGATAACTGAACACAGTAAATAAGCCACTTACTAGGTCATGGAGAATATTTCCCCAGTCATGGAACTTCTTTTTACTACTTTCAAAGTCTCTCTAACTTCTTGTTTTTGACACTAGAAGCCTCTGAAAAAGTTAGGAATGCGTTGCTTATCCACAGAAGAACTTTTCCTCTTTAATCAAGTGTCTGCAGACTTATTCTGTAAAAGACCTGGTAATAAACACTGGCGGCTTTATGGGCCATAGGATCTCTGTCATGGCTACTCACTTGTGCCACTGGAATGTGAAAGCAGCCACAGACAAAAGGCAAATGAATGGGTGAATGGAGTAGCTAAGTTTCAATAAAACTTTATTTGCAAACCCTCCCCAAACCTTTATTTAAAGCAGGAGCTTGATAATTCATGCCAAATGACCATACTGGCATTGTAAGTGGTGGGAAGGGAGGACTGCAGTTGGGCTATCACTTTGAAGTTTCTCTGCTATGAACATCATTTTAAAGCTAACTGGACAGCGTGGGTATAGGGTTTCAGGGTTTTTTTCTTAACCAAGCCCTTATTATCTATATATTATCTAATGTGTTGGGAGGTAGAGGGAGCCACAAAGACTTTACCCAATAAACTTCCAATTTTATTGGGTAGTTGAGCATGACATACAAATATTTATCTAAGTGTAGACCAAAACAAAATTGACAAGGAATTTCCAGTAGAGTAAAATGGAGTCATATGGTTCCTTGGAGATGACAGTTGAAATTCGTTTTAAGAATGAGTAGGACAGCTCTGGATGGTGTGACTCAGTGGATGAGCGCTGGCCTGCAAACCAAAGGGTCGCTGGTTTGACTCCAGTCCTGGCACATGCCCGGTTTGCAGGCCGGGTCCCCATCTGGGGACCTGTGAGAGGCAACCAGTTGATATTTGTCTCCCTCTTTCTCCCGTTCTCCCCCTCTCTCTGAAAATAAATAAATAAAATCTAAAAAAAAAGAAGAAGAACTAGTAGGACTTAAATAGATTAAATAACTTTCTTGTATTTATCATTGTACAGTGCACTAGACTAGAATTAAGCATTTTTCCAGCCTGAAAGTTTCAAGATCATATCACATATCATTGAGACAATGAAGAAACTTGGTTCACTAGGGCAGAAAATATATGAGGGAAGTAATAAAGTGATGCAGCAGAAAATTCTGAAAGGTCTTGAGAACCAGGCCCAGAACTTCATATTTAATTTCATAGAGACTAAGAACCACTAAAAGTTTTTGAGGAAAAAAAGACCACCATGACAATAGTGGTGTTTAAGAAAGATTAATCTGGTAACACTATTTAATCCAACAAACATTTTAAAAGTCACATTATATTCTCAGGCTTTTTATGCTGAGATACTGGGAAATGAAGATGAAAAAGAAGCTGATACTGCCCTGAAGGACCTTACAACATAGGGTAGGGGGTGGGAAGCTCAGTCATACAGAGATATGACATAGGAAGAATAAGTGCCACAATAGAAATGAAATGCTAATTCAGAGTAATTAATTTCACCTGGGCCTGGGTAACAGGGAGGGGTGGGGCAGGAGATAAGCATGGGCTTCTCAGAGTCTGTAGACTTTTGAATCAGGATGTTAGTAGATAAAGAGATTAGGAAAGAGGGAATAGAATTAGAAGCACAGAAATGTTTTATTTTGGAGAAGGATAAATAACGTTATATAAATAGTGCAAGAGACTTTGATGGAAATTTAAGTTGGCCAGATTGTGGATGCTATCCTAAGTTTGGTCTTATCTTGTAGGTGACAGAGAGCTATAAAAGGTTTTTGGGCAGCGGCATAGTGTCTTTTCAGAACAGTGATTTGGACAGTATTGTGTAGAATGGATCAGGTATGGATGTGGGCGAGGATGTCAGAAGGCTATCTAAGTGTAACAGCACTTGGTAAGAGGGGTTGGTAGTCTAGACTAGAGTGGAGTGGTAGAAATGCAAAACTGTTAAAATAGACAATTCTTAGGAAAAACTGAAGACTTGGCTAGATACATTCCAAGAAAAAAAGGGGGGAAAGCGAAGTAGAAGTTGACTGGGGATTTAATTGTGGGATGGAAAGCAAAGTTTGAAGGGTAAGAGCTGGCCTAGAATAGGTGAGAATGATAAAAGGGTGTTTTAAAATTGGTTATGTTGATTTCGAGACAGTTTATCATCTAAGTACTTTTTTGATGTGATTCCTCTTTATTTACCCCCAGGTTACTTCTAGAAATATTTTATCCAAAACACACCCCTGAGATTAATGTATGAGCTTTAGCAATATTTCATTTTGTTGACTTTTTCCTACCCAAGCTCTATTACAGTGTCTGCAGGAGTTACAACCTAAATGCTTCTAGTTTGAAGTTAAATTCGAAGTTGTCAGTGAGGCTTTTATCCTGCCCCTTTTAAGTCTAAGCTAGTAAGTACTGGGCTAAGAGATAAATATTTAAGTTAATATTAAAGATAACAAGTTCTATAGTATCTTTTTTTAGAAGTATTTTAATATAATGCTACTATTTATACAATATTGCTTCTCTAGGACTGTACATGCTGCAAGTAATTTACTATAATGAAACTTTCCATCTGAATGTTGTAAATGAGTTGTGAGAAGTTAGATTTTTCTAGTTGGCTCAGGGTTAAGTAGTAGAGTATAACTTTTACTTATATTTGATGGAATTTTCCCTCCAAAATTTGTTTTTCATTTATCTGACCTCTAGTTTTCTATTTTTTTAAAAGATTTTATTGATTTACTTTTAGAGAGATGGGAAGGAGTGAGAAAGAGGAGAGAAACATGCAAGAGATACATTGATTGGTTGCCTCTCACATGCCCCCAACTGGGGACCTGGCCTGCAACCCAGGCCTGTGCCCCGACTGGGCATGGAACCAGTGACCTTCTGATTTACAGGCTGGTGCTCAAGCCAAATGAGCCACACCAGCTAGGGCTATTTTTCTGTTCCTTAACGTGTTTTCTCCTAGGTTTCGTCTATTTTGTTAATTTTTATTTTGATATAATTTCAGATTTACAGAAAAGTTAAAAGAATAGTACAAAGAATCCCCTTATACTTTTCACACAGATTCTCCATATGTTAACATGTTACCACATTGGTTTTATCTCTTATTTATACATACACATGTATACACTCACATCCACTTATTATTTTTCTGAACCATCTGAAAGTTACAGACATAATATCCCTTTACCCCTAAATGTTTCATTGTATGTTTCCTAAAAACAAGGACATTTTAAATAATCACAGTGCAAATGATCAAAATTAGGAAATTGAATGTGTAAACTGTGGTACATTCATACAGTAACTAGTTGGCAATGAAAAGAACTACTGATATATGCAACAACACAAATGAATCTCAACTATGTTATACTAAGTGAAAAAAGACAGCCTCAAAAAATCACATACTATATGGTTCCATTTTATGACATTTTGTAAAAAAAAATTATGAGACAAAAATAAATAAGTGATTATTGGGGAAAAGGCTTGACTATGAAGGGACAGTGCTAGAGAAGTTGAGGAGTGAGACAACTGCTTCACATATTCATTGTGGCAGAAGTTACACTGTATGCTTTTGTCAAAACTCATAGAACTATATACTGAAAAAGCAGTGAGTTTTTCTGTATGTAAGTTTTAAAAGTGGGGAAATAATCAGGAAATTAACATTGATACAGTGTTATTAGCTCATCTGAAGTCCTTATTTAAAATTTTGCAGTCCAGTGATGTCCTTCATAGTACCATGATGTCCTAATATCTGCTCAATACCCATCAAAATAAAATAAAATAGAGGGTCAGGAGGAAGAAAATTGTGGATATAGGCCAGACGTAGCTACTACTCACTCTGTTAGGTCAGACCACTGTTTTCACTGTTCAGTATAGAGGAGTTTACCATCAATTTTGTTTCAGCTCCCCTAAATAATCTCTGATCGCAAGTTGAATTCAGCTGTCGTGTCTCTTTAGTTTCCTTTAACTTGAAACAGTTCCTTAATCTTCCTTTGTATTTCATGACATTGACTTTTTTGTTAAGTACAGACTTTATAGGATGTCCCACAGTTTGTTTAGCCTAATGTTTTCTCATGATCAGATCGGGATTATATGCTTTTGGCAAGGTTACCTCATGAGTAATAATGTGTTCTCCTCAGTGTATCAGGAAGTACATAATGTTAAGATGGTGTCTGCCAGATCTCTCCAATGTGAGGTTACTTTTTTCCTTTTGTAATTATTATCTTATGGAGAAATATTTTGGCATTATGTAACTGTAGTGTTGTTTGTCTTTCTCATGCTAATTTGTGTGATGAGTCTTCCTTGCATTAATTAGTTACCCTTAAATAGAACTTATTGGGCATAATTTAGCTTGATGACCCAGGGCAGTTGTGAACATTGCTTGTTAGGATGCATCATAGTTAAACATACAAGGAATAGCCGTGCTGCTGAGCTCTCCTGGGGTGATGTTGGAGAGTGACAGGCTTTGGGAACCAGAGGCGACCACTCTGGTCTACGTGGCCATTTCATGTGTGCCTCCACCCTCAAGACTGCAGAACTAGCCATTTCTTTCTCACTCTCCTCTTCACTATTGGGAGGGCACCTTACTCCTTGCTCCTTACTTCATGACTGTTTAATGTCACTACCTCTATTTTATATAACAGTAGAGTTGAATTTTTTGTCTGGAGTTGCTTTCTCATGATGGATGGTCCGGGATTAAAATGTTGGGTTAATCTATCCAAAGAAGAACTAGCTGTAGCAATGTTTACTTTTCTCTTTTTCCTGTTTGAGTTACACTTTTATATATATATGTATATAAAATGCACAATATATATAATGTTTTATATACGTGTGTGTGTATAGATATATATAGATACAGATATGTAGGCATACAGATATATAGATATGCACACACACTTTTGCCCTGGCGGTAAGAGAACTCCTCTACAGCTCTGTGTCCTACTCTCAACAGTAATTATCCTTTAAGCTCCCTTCACCTTCTTGTACCTTAGATGTTCTCGTAATACCCGCTCAGTAGTTCCCCATCTAAATCAGATAAAATAGAGGGTCAGGAGGAAGAAAATTGTGGATATGAGCTAGATAATTACTGTTCATCCTGTTAGGGTTCATATCACCACTTTCCACTGTGTAACTTAGTGTAGAGAGTTTACCAGTAATTTTGTTTTATCCCAAGCACCTGTAGGGTAAAAATGTGATTTATAATATCTTTAGTATAACAGACTTCCACCAAAAAGTAATTAGGCTTTCAAGTTTATTATGATGACATTTTAACAAAACATAGTTAATTTTGAAATATAGGACCTTACATTGAATTAAACAGGTTTTGATGATCTGAAAAGGTATTTTATTTAAAGAAAGGTGGAACTTCATGGTTTGGGGAATAGTTACTTCCAAGTAATAAGTTTATAATTGAATACTGGCTTAATTGAATGCAGTTATAATTGAATACTGGCTTAGTTGAATAGAGTTATAATTGAATACTGGCTTAAGTTTTTATTACATAAAACATTTAATTTTAGTATTTAAAACAGTGATCTATACTTAAAAAAAACAAGCAAGTTAAATACAGGCACCCTTTGGAGATATTGCAGGTTCAGTTCCAGGCCGCCACAATAAAGAGAGCACAGGCGTACCTCGAACATAGTGTGTACTTGGTTCCAGAACACCAGAATAGTGAGTGTCACCGTGAAGCGAGCTATGATCTTTTCTGCTGGTGGAGGGTCCTGCCTTCAGTTTGTAATAAGACTACGTAGATATGCGTTTATACAAATTGACCTTTGCCCTCCTTTGATTCTTTTATGGCACATATTGCTAGTTTCCTTATTTGGAATGTTTTATAGTCATTAACTATGTTTCTGCCTCATTTCTTTATAGATAGTGTACATTCCCTTTTTTAAAAAATGGGGAGAAAAGCAGTTAGAGCTCTTAAGTTACTGAGTTTCTGTCCCTTGCTTGTACCATAGCACGTTTTTTCTTCTTTGTCTTAATTTTAGGGACCTTTACTTTAGAGATCATCACCGATCTAAAATACCAAGTTAAACTTCATAAGAGATTTCTGTCCAAAAGGAACACGTTAGTTCCAACAGTGTGCAAAGGAACAGTGCTGGCCTGTCAAGCTAACTGAAGGTAATGCGTGAAGCACTCACAGACGTTAGCCACAGAGGTGCAGGAGCCTTTAAATGACATTATATATGTGTGCCATTTATCCCTTAATATCTTTTAAAATCTAATATTTAATACAAACCAAAAAGTATACCTAATATCTAAGTTTAAAATACAGTCGTGATCCTATACTGTACTAGTGATTTCATACTTGTATGAAAATTTTCAGGTAAACTCATATGTAGGAAAGAATTTCTTGATCTAAAAATAAAGTAACTCCCCACTTAGCACGTGATGAATATATGTAATACAATGAATATATCAACTGTAAATTTTAAAATATTAACATTACACATGTAGTTGTAGAAAATAGAACCCAAATAACATGTATTTGTTTGGATTTCCCGTTTTTACCTTGTATATAATGATTTACATGTGTTGATTACCAGATTTTTAAAATTATTTTTTAGTGTTAAAATACACATAACATAAAATTTACCATCTAACTGTTTTTAAGCATCCAGTTCAGTGGTGTTAAATACATTCATTCACCCCCATTTGTCTCCATTACTCTTTTTGTCTTGTAAAATTGAAGTTCTCTACTCATTGAATAACTCCCCCCCACCCCTTCTCCCAGTCCCTGATTTTGACTATTCTAAGTATCTCATATAAGTCTAATCATACAATGTTTATCTTTTGAGATTGGCTTATTTCACTTAGCATAATGTCCTCAAGTTTCATCCATGCCGTCGTATGTGTCAGAATCTCTTTCCTTTTTAAGGCTGAATACTATTCCGTCGTGCACATATACCACATTTTGCTTACCCCTTCATCCATCAGTGGATAGTTGGATCACTTCCCTGTTCTAGCTGTTGTGAATCGTGCTGATATGAACACGGATGTACAAACATCTCTTTGAGACTCTGCTTTCAGTCCTTTGGGGTATACACCCAGAAGTAGAATTGTCAGGTCATGTGGTAATTCTACTTTGAATTTTTGGATGCACCACTACACTGTTTCCCATAGCACTCACATTACAAGAAAAGTACCATTTTGTATTCCCACCTAAAGTGCATAAGAACTCCAATTTTTCAACATCCTCGCCACTCTGTTTTTCTTTTTTTGATAGTAGCCCTCTTTTAATGCATGTGAGGTGGCATCTCCTTGTAGTTTTGATTTGCATTTCCAAAATGTTCAGAGACGTTGGATGTCTTTCCATCTGCTTTTTGGCCGTCTGCATTTCTCCTTTAAGGAAATGTCTGTTCATGGCCTTTGCTCATTTCTTAATTGGGTTGTCTGTTTGTTGTTGAGTTTCACAATTTCTCTGTATATTCTGTATTAATATATTAATCCTTCGTCAGATATATGATTTACAAATATTTTCTCTCGTTCTGTGGGTTGACTTTTTACTCTGTTGATATTTGGAATTCTGAACTTGCTTTCAAGTGGACTCCGCTGCTTCTTAAGTATTTAAAAATCCCATTGACATTTTAGGGTTTTCTAACTGTTGTTTGAGGTGATAGTGGCAAGAATGGGCTCTAATCTTAAACTACTGTTTAAATGTGGTTTGAGCTAAGTACTATGCTATTTTTAATAAGAAAAGAAAAAGCTGAGAAGAGGAGGAAGAGAAAGAACTGCCTTTTAGGAATCAGACTTTGAGAACTTGCACCAACCAAACATGTACTGTGTAGTTTAAAACTAATTATTTACAGCCCTGGCCCATGTAACTCTGTTGGAGTGTTATCCTGTCTAACCTTTTGGTGTCTCTGGGCCACACCAGAAGAAGAAGGGTTGTCTTGGGCCACACATTAAATACACAAACACTAATGAAAACTGATGAGCAAAAAAAAAAGTTTTAAGTAAATTTATGATTTGTGTTGGGCTGCATTCATAGCCATTCTGGGCCTCGCGTGGCCACAGGCCGCAGGTTGGACACTCCTGCAAGGCTGTAGTTCGATTCCTGTCAGGGCACATGATTAGGTTGCTGTTTTGGTCCCCTGGTCAGGACACGTATGAGGAGCAACCAATCAGTGTTTCTCTCTCACATCCATGTCTCTCTCCCTCCTGCCTCTTCTCTCTAAAATCAGTAAGTATGTCCCCTAGTGAGGATTAAAAAAAAAATGAAAAAGCAGTTGTGGTCATTGTGGCTCACTTGGTTGGAGTGTCGTCCACTAACCAAAAGGTTGCACATTTGATTTCAGGTCAGGGCTCATGCCTAGGCTGTGGGTTTGATCCCCAGGTGAGGTGCACGTGAGAGTCAGCCAACTGATGTCTCTCTCTCCCCACTTCCTCTCTCTCTAAAAGCAATAAACATATTCTTGGGTGAAGATTTAAAAATGATGGTTTAAGTTTTTATCAGCTAATTATAGACTGGAGCTTTCTTGTGTCCAGTGTGAGAACCTACATTTTCAAAAAGCAGTAAACTAGACTTCTAATGAATATGACTTGCTGGGCAGCACTTAAATATAGATAAAATACTTGCCACCTAGATCCCTACATACATTTATTTATATACATGGGCATATGTTTTCCTTTATATAAGTGTATGTCTATATGTATATAAATCTTCAAGTGAATAAATGCATAAATATACATGGTATTCTAGCTTACTGAATTAGAAATGTAATTCAGTTTACTCCCACAGAATAAGATTGAAGATAATGAGAAGTGAATTAAAGCTTACTTTCTTTCACAGAATTCCTCAGAGAGAGAAGACTGTAATAATGGCGAACCCCCTAGGAAGATAATACCAGAGAAGAATTCACTTAGACAGGTATGAAATTTAGTCTTACTTAAAAGGCTACCAATAACAAAACAAAAGACAGGAAACCCTTAATTTGCCATTCTTTAAGCATTGGAGCTTAAATTAATAATACTCTCTCTGGCCCTGACTGGTGTGGCTCAGTGGGTCCAGCATGTGCCACAAACTCAAAAGTCGCGGGTTCGATTCCCTGTCATGGCACATGCCTGAGTTGCAGGCTAGGTCCCCAGTTGGGGGCGTGCGAGAGGCAACTGATCGATGTTTGTCCTACACATTGCTCTTTTCTCTCCCTCTTTTTCTCCCTCCCTTCCCCTCTCTCTAAAAATAAATAAAATCTTTTTTAAAAATGAGTCCTCTGAAATTGATATGGCTATAGCCATCAGTTTCAGTCAGGTAACATTGTTTTCTCAGTCTTCAAAAATACCCTAGATACACAAGCAAAGGGCGGTCAATTGCTATGAGTAATGAAAACTAAGTCAAAGAATACACTTCTTGTTTAGGAAAAATAACTTGAAATGCTTCTTAAAAGTACAGATGTTAGAGTAGCTGACTGGAAGCCTTATATTTCTTTTAAGATTCTCCATACGTTAAAAAGAATAATAATCAGAAGGGGTCTGCCTATAGTGAGTTAGCTCCTTCTGAGGAGTATTTGTTTGCCTTTGTTAGAAGTAAAGGCCATTATTGATGACAACTGAAGGTATTTTAACTCACCACTGTCTCCACACTCTCCAAAGATAACACATTTTAGTTAAAAGCTCAATTCCATAGTGCTTTCTTTTTAAAAGTTAAAATGCTCAAAAAATATTTGATCAAGAAAATTTGCTCTTACTACCTGTAGCAGCAGCCTCTAACACCTTCCACCTCCCACCGTCACCAGGAACAAGTTCTCACAGTGCTGTGGGAGAATAGGTATAGCACCTGTTCATTTTTTTTGACAAGTGACGTTTTATTTTTTGTATTTTTTTCAGTTATACCAGCTTTTCATTTTTAATATAAAATTGGATAAGATAAGCACCAGCAGTAAAGAATAATTCTAATTGTATTGATGGCATTATTCTAGAAAAGGAGGGATCTAATATTTGTTGAGTACCCACCATGAACCTTATGCTTATTCCATTTAATCCTCACATTAACCCTGTAAAGTTGCTAGGTATGATTTCCAGTTCACAGATGAAGAGAATGAGGCTTCGAGAGAGTGGATGGTTTATTTAGCTAGTCAGTGATCTGAAACCCAGACCCAGTGTCGCCAGCGTGTTGTTGTCTGCTTGTGCCTTCTGACTCCAGTGTACGTACAGTGTTTACTTGAAACTGTGACACTCATTTTTTATTTACTGCATGTTACACCATTATTTGGAAATAAATAACTGATCTGTAAATGTAAATAAATAGGACAATATTGAATATTGAGATTTGGAGGTGGAGACAACTGTCAGAAAACAATGATACAACAAAAAGTTTTGGCAACTTTATTTAAGCTAACAAACGAATTTTAACTCTACAAAGTTATAAATTAATTTTAATAGGCTTATCCAGATGGTCCATTTGGAAAATGGATAGGCTGATCTGTTGAAAATTAAACTAAATTTATCTCTCTCATACTTCAAACTGAAGCAAGAGAGAGAATCGTGCCTATTAAGTCCAGCACATACAGATGGACCAGCAGGTCACACATGGGACTAATCTGATTCATTTTAAAAATAAATGCATACATTATTGAATCATTTTCTACTTGCGAGATCTGTTGTGTGCAGTATTTGAATGAAATTTAATGTGGGGTTTTTTTTCATCGCTTTTTAGCAGGTTCACTTCACCCTCTCCACTTTAATTTACCATTTTTGTCTTTTTTCCCCTTCTGGTGCTCCAAAATGATTTTTCTGATTCTGTCAGTGTTGAGATCCAAGCTCTGGAGATTAATTAGGTCAGGAGGCTCTCCCCACCCCCTTTCTTTGTAAAGGGTTTTTATCTCCATTCTCTTTGTGAAGAGCATGAACTCAATGTTCTTGGAAAGAGAAATGGCCTTTAGAAACAGGGAAGTAGGAGATCCTCCTGGGGCCTTCGGAGTCTTTTAGCTTCTGGGTGTTTTAGCAGCCCCATGAATGCAGATTTGTAAATTTATTGCAGTGCCATCTGGTTTTTTGCTTGAACCAGATTACTGTTGGCTTGTGTCTGTCTATTGTGGTGGTCACTCCCTAGGAGCTCGCCCTCTCAGTCTAGGGAAGAGTGATGAATAACGGGTCAGTAGGAGAGGGTCACAGGGCAGCTGTCCAGGACTGCCCTGAACTTGATTACCCCACTGCCGATTTTTTAAATGTTGGACATAATATACAAGTTGTTTAAACTCCCTCTTTTCTCTATTGCATATGACAATAATGAAGTGTCATTTGCTTGTGTTGTCTTCTTCCCCCGCCCCCCACTTTAGAAAGTTAATGTAGGTAAAAAGAAGCCAAGGCTGCCTTTTTAAAAACCTGATATTGATGTAAGTGGGATTTGCCCCTTGGAGGCCAGTACTTAACTTGAGATTCTCTTGTACATATTTATAATGAGATTTCAGGAACTCTTTTGCCATTGATTTTAAAATGCTTAGTTACATTCTGACAAGTTTAGTGATATTTTAAACTAATTTTATAGTTTATATATTTTATTCTAAAGTGTGCTTTTACCATTGTTGGTACAATATGACTACTGTGTGTTAACTTGGACAGTTATTTAATTATTGGAGAGTATCATTACAATTCTTACAGACATTAAAAGGATAATGGATATGAGCCACTTTAAACCAAAAATTTGGCAACTTAGATGAAATGGATAAATTCCTTGAAAAATATACAACACAAGGTGAAACAAAATTTGAATAGCCCCATGTCTATGAAAGAAATTGAATTAACTATCAAAAGGCCCATATGGCTTCACTGGTGATTCTGTCAAACATTTAAAGAATAAATAACACCAATCTTACACAAATTCTTTCAGAAAATAGAGAAGAAAAGAACAGTTCCTGACTTGTACTATGAGGCCACCATAACCATAATTCCAAAACCTGAAAAAGACATGAGCACAAAAAGAAAATATGGAAGGAGAAAGTCAGGAGACGCTACTTCCTGCATCACCCAGTCATTTTGTGTCCCTGCTTTTCCATTGCATTTCCAACATCAGAAGGCAGGGGAGTTGGGGTGGGAGGAGCAATTTAATTTTAATTTTATAAATATCTTACAGATTAATCTTTCAGAATAATCTTACATCTTGGCATTAAGTATGAACTTTTATTTCAAGGATGCACAAAGTAGCTACAATTTTCTTTCTACTTTTATTCCTAAAGTGCAAAGCCAGGGAAACCATAGCAGTTGTTTTTACAGCCTTTATTCATATCTGCAAACAAGGGCAAAGGCCTGGGAGGATACATGAAAGTACTCATTGCTTTCTGAAAATGTAGCCTTACAACATGCAACTCCTTCTTTCCTTCATATTGGCGCTAATAGGATCTGTCAGCCCTGCCTTTCTCTGTAATTGAGTAAATTGTGACCTCTGTCTAATCCTTCCCCCACCCCCCATTCCCTTTGTGTATGTGTCCACTTACCATCCTGAGAACGTGGGCAGTGATAAATAAAGCATTGAGTAGAGCTCTCTCAACGCTTTGAAAGCAGCATGATGCCAGCCCTCTAGTTATATTTCTTTAAGTGTTTACGTGTTTCTGTATTCTTTCTCTTGTGTAGCTGGAACCCTGGGGATGCAAAGCCATGAGAGAGGCCAAGAAGCTAACAAAGTAGCTGTCTCCCTTGTTAGCTTGTTCCTTTATTCTTTAAAAACAAGATAAAAACCATCTGGCTCAGGGCATTACATTTTCCTCCCTCATGCACCTCTATAGATGGAGACTTCACCTGCAGTGAGGGTTTACATTGATTAGGGAGGGAGCAGTAATTCAAGCTTCCATCCTCTTCAAGGATACTTTGCAGTCTTTAAAGGTGCTGGCCCACTGAGTTAAACTGTCAAGGGAGGATAAAAAAGTATCTTCATCCCAGGAGGTAACAGCTGCCAGGTTTTCAACACCTTGCACGCTGTTGGAAAAATGTCACAATTGTCAGCTGAAAGAAAAATGACTCTGTTGTCATGTTCTGTTAATGACTGGGCCTTATAAAAGGAACTACGTAAGTCTTTAAAAGGAGTAAGTAGCTGTTTTCCTTGCCCACCGTACCCATCCTCCCCCAAATTCCTATGTTTTTCTAAACATTATCTTGGAGGAGATCCACCAAAAAACAAAACAAACAAACAAACAAACAAACAAAAAACAGCAGTGAAGAACTTAAAGTGAAAACATCCCAGGGTAAGCATGAAAGTGATTGGCATAGCTCCCTTATACAGTTGGATGACTGGGAGGAAAAAGTACATCACTGACACAGAAAATGACATTATAGTGTGTATTAACAAAACAACAACAACAACAAAAAGTCATTCATAAGCCAGTGAGCTGAGAGAAAGCATACTGTATTTCTGCTCTTTGGAGGACAATTTGTTTTCAGGCAGCATCCAGATGGGTAAATACCATGACATTTCTTTTTTCAAGAGAGCCACTTCGTTTCTTTCTTTAAAAACAAACTCACTGATTTACTTCCTTTAATAGCTCTGCAGTGTTTTTATATGATTGCATTCCCTTCTTTCCGATTTGATTGATGGGGGGAAAGGTTTAATGAAGTCTCTGATATCAGGCAGGCAGGGTTTTTTCCTATTTGTTTTAGGTTAGTCATTTTAATTGTATTGAGTAATTAGAAGGTACACATAGCCAAGGGAGCTTTGTTCTGATAATTGCTCAAGAAAACCCATTCTCTATCTGCTGTTGCTTTTTGTTAAGACATTTCTCCCCCTAGTGGCAATAGTAAGCACTTTGACTTGGCAGTAGGCAAGGTGTAATTGCAATGTGACAAACTATACATAAGGGACTATCTTGTAAATACTTTAGTTTGGGGGTTTGGCATTATTTCATTATATATGTATGCTTTTTTCCCCTATGAAACTTCCTACCCCTTTTTTTTCCTGAAGTGCTTTGGGCTTTGGATGGAAAAAAATTGCCTGAGATGTTTATTAAAAAAAAAATCACAATGCATTCTGGGTAATGTTTTGCAGCTTGACTTAATTTTAGTCATCTGTTTTAATTACCTATTTATAAAAATGCTTTTGAATTTGTAGACATTATTTAATACTTTGGAAGACGTACCTCATTTGAAATAAATAAATAAATTGTATTTATTTTAAACAGTTCATGTAAAAGACCTTAAAGGTAATTAATGTAGGTCTCTTAAGTAAGACAAAAGTGATCTTTCCAAGTCTGATGAAGTGATTTGTTTATTTAACTTCCCACTTCGGCTGAATTCTTCAGAGTCTAATAACTTTTTTTTAACATGCTTTGGCAATTTGTGTCTAGCTACAAAAACCCTTCTTCAAAAAGCAGCAATTTAATAACCAGCTTTCTTAAAATTACTTTGAGGAAGGAAGACTATATAGGGGGTTGGTGTTTTGTTTTATTTTTATTTCAGTGTAATCATGCTTTGATAAATTGTGTAATCACTAACTTAGAAAAAAAACTATTGAACTCCTGGGTTGCAATGACCATAAAAAGTATATTTTCATATTGAGACTTGAGATATTGTGAATAAATTATAAAGGAAACAGCTTATATGCTGGTTGAAGTCCATATGGGCCCAATTCATTTTGTGTTCAGTGCTAAATCTGGATGTACCATTAAAAAAAGAAGGAGGAGGAAAAGAAAATGGAGTGAGGGGAGTAGCCTATTATGCCCAGTTGTTTGGGTCCTTAAAAAAATCTGCCCTAAGAGCAACATGGAATGAAATCAGATATAGCTTTGCATCTATTGAGTGAGATTCAGTAGATCTGTGTGACATTTTTAAAGCCCAGTTCCAGCTTTCCTAGTTGTCGCTTTGCAGTTTGCTTTTTCTGTCCCATATTCGTGCTGGGGACTTGATTTAGTGTTACCATATATCTGAAGGGCCCCGTCTTCCCCACTCCCCACCCCACAATCACCGGCCATTTTCATTATACTATATCTTGTTTTGCTATAGGGCTGCTGAACAGATTTCTTAAGCAGCTTTTTGCAAGGTTAAAAGAATGCAGCCTGGTAACAAGTTTGTGTCATTTTAAATATATACCTTCTAGTAAATAAGGAGAAGTCTGGCAATCAATCCCTTTTAGTGTGTTATATGTTTCACCTGACAACTAAACCTTCTATTGATTAGCCATTACTTTGTTAGATAATCCTATGTCATTGAATCCATTGTAAAAAATTAAACTCTTTAAAATGTTTTACCCTAGCAGCAGTGTGAAAATTGAAAACTTGTTCAGAATTACAGCCTGCTTTCAGAAAGGTAGTTTTCAGCAAGGCATCTTACTGGTTTACGCTTATGTGCTTTATATGCAGTGTAAAAACACATTAAAGTACTCCAACGCAAAACTCTGCCTCTGGTTCAGCAGCAAAGCTAGCTTTTCAAATGTTGCATGGGGACAGAACCTATCTTGCTTGTGGCTATTATACTCGCTAGTTTAATTATAGCCTGGAAGGAGTCTTATAACAGTAAAATATTGAATTTTTTAGTCTTCTTATCCCAAAGTATTTAAGAATTGTGATAACTTTTAGTTTATTAATCTATGTAACTTCCTTGGGAGATAAACAAGATCATATACCCATTTTACGGATGGAAGGTCTAGAAAATAAAGGCCTATATATAGCTTTATTCTGGAAACGTCTATAAGCCTAGAAGAGGTTTCCTGAATCTATCTAGTGTTCTCCTAAGTGTGTTATACTATACTCATTTATGAGGACAAAAGGAAAAGTCCTTCCACTGTGTAACCACTGCTCAAATTAAGATGTGGAACACTTTCATTACCCAGGGAAGTTTCCCTGGTCTCCTGCCCAGACAGCCTCCCCACCCGCAATGAATCAAACATGATCAGCTCACTGCTATAGATTAGTTTTGCCTTTCCTAGAATTTCATGTAATAAAATCATCCCAGAAATCATAGACATTTTGGGAGTCTGACATAATAAATATGTATATAATTTGTCTATGCCACTGTAAATAACAGTAGTTTATTCTCTTACTATATATTTCATTGAATAAATATTGGGTTGGTCAAAAGGGCCACTTAATTTTTTCTGTAAAATAAAAAGACACATTTTTTCATTTTTACCAATAACTGTTGATTGGATATTTTGAGTATATCAGCCATCTCCTGCTACTGGCTTCTAGTGGGCAGAGGCTGGGGTGCTGCTAACTAAACATCTTCCAATGCATAAGACAGCCCCACAGCAAAGAATTATTTGGCCAGAATGTCAGTAGTACCAAGAAACTTCGCAAACTACTTTTGACACATTGCATCAGTCACAGCACCTTCTCCATACACTGCACGAATCTTTTTTGTGTTTCAGTTGCATTTTTACCTTTCTTGAAATAATAAAGCATAATACGCTGATAAGGTTGTGTATCTTCTTCCATCTTTGATATTAAAATGGCTGCACGGCCCTGGCCGGTGTGGCTTAGTGGATTGAGCACTGGACTGTGAAACAGAGGGTCGCTGGTTCGATTCCCAGTCAGGGCACATGCCTGGGTTGCAGGCCAGGTTCCCCCGTGTGGGGAGTACAAGAGGCAACCACACATTGATGTTTCTCTCCCTCTCTTTCTCTATCCCTTCCCCTCTGTCTAAAAATAAATAAATAAAGTCTTTAAAAATAAATAAAAAATAAAATGGCTGCACAAAAATTCACCAGTTTTTTTTAAATGCACGCTGATATGACAGCTGATATAATACAATCTAATGAAATTGTTTCAAATGAAATTAAAGACAACTAAGCACTACTGGAGCCATAGTATGAAAAAAAGCAAATGAACTTTTTGGCCAACCCAGCATACTATAGTTTATTTTCAATTCTTCTTTTGATGGACACCTGAGCTATTTCCATTTTTATAAATGAAGTTGCTATGAATGTTCTTATATAAAGCTTTTTTGGTAAGCATGTGTTGAATACATTTTCATGTGCTTATTGGCTGTTCAGATATTTTGTGATGTATCTTAAGTTTTTTGCCATTTGAACAGATTGCTTTGTCTCTCTTACTGAGCTGTGGAACTGTACTGAGTTCTAGATACTGGTCCTTTGTCAGATGTGTGTATTCTGAATATTTTCTTACAGTCTGTCTTGCCTATTCATGGTGTGTTTTGATAAGTTTCTAATTTTTTAATGAAGTCCATGTATCAATTCTTACCCTATGATTGTGATTATATTCTTCTAGAGGTTTTGTAAGTTTTATCTTTTATCTTTTATCTTTAAGACTATGGTCCATCTCTAATTCTGATGTGTGTTGTAATGTAAATTTGGGATTCATTATTTTCTCAGTGCTTTTTTTTGCACTTTATTTTCCTTGTAATAACAAAGATAGAAACATCCCCATGCTTTTTTTATTCAGTTGTTTTGTCACCATTGTTGAAAAGACTTTCCATTCCCCATCGAATTACATGGTGCCTTTGTCAAAAATCAGTTGGCCATACAAGTAGCTGTTTAGTTGGCTTTACACATCTATTTCTGAACCTCCTAGAGAAGAAAGGCTGCTGTTCAGTCAGAGTAAGGGGTGACAGGGGCTGAGGCCCTGACCAACTCCTACTTCAAGTCCCTGACGTGACAGAGGATGAGCTCAGGATCCTCTGTTTTTAGAGGTGTCTGTCCTTACATCAAATACAGTCAGCCCTCCATATTCCCAGGTTGTGCATCCATCTATTCAACCCACTGCAGATCAAAGATATTGGGCGGGGGATTACGTTGTTTATGATGACTACTATGTAGTGAGGCCTGCAATGGTTGCATCTATAGTGAACATGTATAGACTTTTTACCTTGTGGTTTATTCACTAAACAATATAGTATAACAGTTATTCATATAACATTTCATTGTATTGGTTATTATAACTAGTTTATAGATGATTTAAAGTAGGTGGGGGGATATGCATAGGTTCTCTGCAAATACCATGCCATTCTATGTAAGGAACTTGAGCAGCCACGGATGTTGGTGTCCTTGTCGGGGAGAGGTGAGTTGTCTTAAATGCCCTGAGAGTGCCCAGGATGATTGTATTACAGTCTCGACTGTTGAAGCTTTAATGTGTTTTGAAATCAGGTAGTGTGAGTCCTCCATATTTTTATTTTTAATATTTTGTCTATTCTAGGTACTTTGCATTTATATTTAAATTTTAGAATCAATTTCGCAAAAGTTTTGCAATACTATTATAAATATTTTCATTCTCTGTTTGTTGCTTATTGTAGATACAAAGGATTTTATGTTGTGTCCTGTCATTTGTAAATAAAGACAATTTTGTTTCTTCTCCAATTTATATGCCTTTTGTTTCTTTTTCGTGCTCTATTGGAATATTGAATAGATATGGTGAGAAAACATCTTTGCTGTGTTTCCTGTCTTAGAGGGACAGTGTTAACTCTTTCATCGAGTATAATAGTTGAAATTTTTTTTAGATTTCTTTAATGGGATTGGGTTCTCTTCTGAGTAAAAGTTCCCTTCTATTCCTACCTTGCTGAGGTTTTTAAAAAATTATGAATGGGTGTTTAATTTTGTCAAATGCTTTTTCCCCTTTCGTGTTGTTAATATAGTAAATAACATTAATTGACTTTAATAAGAATTTTTATGTCTGTCTTCATGAGGAATATGTAGTTTTTTTCTGTTTTTTTGTGTCAGGTTTTGGTATCAGGGTTATGCTGATCTCCTAAAATGAGTTAAGAAGTCTTCACCTCCTCCATTTTCTAAAAGCGTTTGTGTATGATCTTGGTGTTATTTCATTTTTAAAGCTTAATATAATTCACCAGTGAAACCATCTGGTCCAGAAGAGGTTTTTTTGTTTTCGTTTTTGTTTTTTTTGTGGGGGGGTTGTGGTGGAAAGAATTTAAATATTTTAAAAATTTATTTGGAATGATTTTTAATAACAATTTCAATTTCTTTAATAGGTATAGAGCTATTCAGATTTTGTTTCTTATTGTGTCAGTTTGAGTAACTTGTATCTTTTAAGAAATGTGTAACACATTGCAGTCTATTAACATCTTTTATTTTAATATTTAGATTATTCCATATTGGGAAAACGAGTGCCCCTTTGACATCTCCTCATTCCTTGGGTATTTCCAGGTTCATTTTGAATTTTGTTGTTCAGTCTTGCAATCAGCTATTTCTCCAGGGAGCTATGGTTCCTTTTAGTGGACAATGGTATTGAGAATGCAAGATATAAGCATTAACTTACATTTTATACCTATATTTATATTTTTGAAACCATGATTTCACATTAATACCCCTAATTCTAATCCAACACCACAGTCTGTTCTAGATTTCTTCTTTTTCAAATTTGTAATTCTTTTTTCTAATAGTAAGAAACCTGGTTTGAGATTTTTTTTTCCTTTCAGCACTTTGTAAATGTTGTTCCCTTATCTTCTATCCTTCCTTGTTTTGGTAAAAAGTCTGCCACTATTTATATTGTTACAGAATCACTTTTTCTTCTGGCTGCTTCAAGGTTTTGTCTTTGTGGTTTTCAGCAGTTTTTGCTGTGTTAGACCTGTTTTGTTTTCTTTGTTTTAATTTCCCTGGAGTTTGCTGATCGTAGATCAGTAAGCCAATGGTTTTCACCAAATTAGAGAAATATTTAGCCACTATTTTTATATTTTTTGTGTCTCCAAATAAACATGTGTTAGATCATTGAAAATTGTCCCACAGATAACTAGATTCTATTTATTGTTTTTCTTTCTCTCTTTTCTTCAATTTCAGTCATGTCAATTGATTGGTCTTCAATTTCATAGACCTTTTCTTCTGCCATCTCTAATCTGATTTTAAGCCCATTCAGTAATTTTTTAATTCAGACACTATGCTTTTTATTTCTAGAATTTCTCTTTGGTTCATTTTAAGTTTTCATTTTTCTGGTGAAAATTTTCATCTAAAAATTTCCATTGTGACCACATTTTTCATTTAAGTTGTTGAACATATTTATTATAGCCTCTTTAGAGTCTTTGTGTGCTAATTCCTACAACCGTATCCTCTCATGGTCGTATTCTGTTTGCTCCGTTTTTTCTTGACTATGGGTCCCATTTATCTACTTCTCATATATACAAGTTGTTTTTTGTTTGTTTGTTTAGGTTTGTTTGTTTGTTTGTTTGTTTCTAGACAGAGGGGAAGGAGAGGGAGAGAAACTTCAATGTGTGGTTACCTCTTGTGGGCCCCCCACCGGGGATCTGGCCTGCAACCCAGGCATGTACCCTGACTGGGAATCAAACTGGTGACCTTTGGTTCACAGGCCGGCACTCAATCCACTGAGCCACACCAGCCAGGACTTTTTTTGTATTATTATATAGTGGACATTATAAATGACACATAGGAGAGACTATGGATTTTTTTTATCTCCCACTGATTAACTTTCTGGCTGATAATTGTGATTTCATAGAGTCTGGTTTTACGTCCATTAGGGCAAGTGTGTTTTGATTTTGCACTGAGTCCTAAGACTTATTCTTTATGCAGGATCTTTCCAAGTTTTCATTGGAAAGTTTGAGGTGCTTATTAAGCCCCTCTAACTTAGTAGGAATCAAATTATAAACTGTGTCTTCCCTCATAGGCAGCAGCTAGAATCTCTGCTCAGATCTTTCAGCCTTGCAACTATTACTTTCCATTGGAATCCTTGGAGTTTCCCACTCATGTATGTAGCTTGGGGGTTAGCCATGGATTTGAGGGGAATTTATATGCATGTTTTGATGCTTCTTCCCTCCCCCATGGCTTTTTCTATTTTCTATGATTTCTCTTCTCAATTTCCAGCCAGTGTGGTAGCCCTGAGCTCTATCCTCTGACATCTCAAGCCAATAGACTGTGGCTTTCTAATTGAATTTTAGTCACCCTGTACCAAGTGGACTGGTGAGTAGTACCCTTAGGGAAAAAGCACATAAACATGGACCTTACCCAGCATGGTTATCTTCTTTCAAAGTCAATCAGTTCTTCCCACTAGTTTCTACCTCCTGCCTTTAAGTAGTTACTTTTAAATCTTTTTCTATGGCCCTGGCTGAGGGCTGGAGCATCATCCTGTGTACCAAAAGGTTGCGGGTTCAATTCCTTGTCAGGACACATACTTAGGTTGCAGGTTCAATTCCCAGCTGGGGCATGTGTAGGAAGAGGCAACTGATCGATGTTTCTCTCTTACATAAATGTTTTTCTCTCTCTCCCCACCCCTTCTTCTCTCTAAAATCAACAAAGATATCCTTGGGTGAGGAAACTTTTTTAAAAAGCAGTCTTTTTTCTATGGTTCACAATTTTATCTCAAAGAGGTTAATTTCATGCAGACATTTCTACCATTATTGGAACTAGAATTCTTTGGTTTAAAGTTTTATTTTGTTCAATGTACCAATTACTGCATAAATGTCTTTTCAAAACATGGTAAGTTTAGTTTTAAAAAACTGTGTGTTGTCTGTACATGAATAGTAAACGTGGTATTAGTAGTTGCAAAAGAAGTACTGAACCCTGAACCCAGAATATAAATGTGTCAGCAACTCTATACATTATGTCAAATGAACCAACTTATTCTTTTAAAATACGTGTTTCGAGCCCTGGCTGGTGTAGCTCAGTGTATTGAATGCAGGCCTGCTAACCAAAGGGTTGCCGGTTCAATTCCCAGTCAGGGCACATGCCTGGGTTGTGAACTAGGTCCCCAGTTGGGGACCACACATTGAAGTTTCTCTCCCTCTCTTTTCTCCTTCCCTTCCCCTCTAAATAAATAAATGAATGAATGAATGAATGAATAAATAAATAAATAAATAAATCTTCAAAAAAATTAAAAATGTGTTTTGAGATAATTTCAACTTAAATGATGTAAGAATAAAACAGTTATGTGGGTTTATTTTTAAAAGTTTAATTTGTTTAAATGAAAAAACAATTTCATAATATCTTTTTCTGTTTTTTAAATTTTGTTTTTGTCTACCTATCCTCTTTCCAAAGAACAGTAATTGACCAAATATGAATTATTTAAAATATGTGCAACCATTGCTGATAAAAAATAAATGAATAAATAAGTAAATTGGTGAAAAAGTCATAGCTCTTCCTGACAGAAAAATTCAAGTTAATAAATACAAAAGAAAAGGGATAAATTTAAAAATGACCAATAGAACTCCACAGTACATATTAACCATAGGCAAGATCCAGCAGTACGTGCTAAAATTAGTGGGCAAAGCTGAAGCAGAAAAAGAATGTTTGCATAGTCTCAAAGTATTTCCTCTAATGTTTAGTAATTCCTAAAGGAAGAAATAGTAAGCCTATAATTGAGAGTCTGGGCAGATGCAATCTTAGGCAAGCGATCAAGGTTAACATCACCAGAAATATTCCTCAAAACACATCCTGACTTGATACATTGAAATGAGTATCACCTTTGTGTTATCCTTCCTGGTAATGAATAACCTCAATCTGATCATGAGAAAACACGAGACAGACCCAAATCTGTGGAATGAGGGACCTTCCATAGGTTAATCAGCACTCTTCAAATGTGGCAGTCATGAAAGATGAGAAATTCTAACAGATTAGAGGAGACCGGGAGACAGGATGACTGCATGCAGCGGGGGCCCGGGCCTACGTCTTAAACAGAAAAGGGGTGTTCGTTCGTGGGGGAAGTGGGGAAACTCAAGTTCTTTATATTGTGCCACATTAATTCCTTAGTTTTGATGAATATTCTGTAGTTGTGTACTCATACCTATTTTTGCAACTGTTCTGTATATCTAGAATTTTTTTTACAAATGCATTTTTTCCTATTGTTAGTTTTAGAAAATCCCCTGTGTCTTCAGATTTTTCTCTTCAGTTTAAACATACACATTTATACCAGTAGTTCTCAGAGCGTTCATTAAAAGTGCGCATTCTCAGCAGCTCTGGGATGGGGCCTGCCAATCTGTGTTTTCACAAGCCCTGCAGACGATTCTGATGTATGCTAAAGTTTGAGGGCCATTATTTGTACCATCAGTAAAAACTTAATACTAAAGGGAAACACTTTCATTAACATATTGGCCAGTTAATAATATTTGTTTACCATAAAGTATAGCCGGTTTTGTTTTTAATTGTGGTAAAATACATGTAACATATTAGTCATCTAAAAACGTATAATTCATTGATATTAAATATGATATATTCACGCTGTTGTGTAACCGTCACCACCATCTATCCCCATAACTCTTTTCACCTTATGAAACGGGAGCTCCGGACCTGCGAAGCAGTAACTTCCCTTTCTCCTCCTCTCCCAGGTCCTGGCAGCCATGTTTCTACTTCAGTCTCTATGATTTTAACTACTCTAAATATATAAGTGGAACCACACAGTATTTATCTTTTATGATGGGCTTGTTTCACTTAGCATAATGTCCTCAAGGCCCATTTATGATGTAATACATGTCATAATTTCCCTTCCTTTTTAAGGCTGAATACTATTCCATTGTTTGTACATGCCACATTTTGCTTATCCTATAACCCATCAATGACCACTTGGGTTGCTTCCACATTCAGCTTCCATAATACACAATATACAAGTATATAACTTCAGTACTATTTTCAATTCTTTGGGGTATATACCCAGAAGTGGAATTGTTGGATCATATGGTAATTCTATTTTTAATTGTTTACCACCATTATTTTCCATCCCCTGTACCATTTTACATTTCCCCTGGTGGTACACAAGGGTTCTGATTTCTTCATATTCTCACCAACGTTTGTTTTCTGGTTTTTGTTGTTATTGTTTTTACTAATACTCACCCTAACGGGTATGAAGTAGTATCTTATTATAGTTTTGATTTGTATTGCTCTAATTATTAGTGATGTTCACCATCTTTTCATGTACTTGTTGGCCATTCGTATCGTCCTTTTCCTGTTTTTGAATAATTAATACCCCCACCTTCCATACATTCAGTGAACCATTGCTGCTCATATACTTGTTCACAGGCACATCAGTGGCTTTTGTGGGCTTTCACTTTCTTTGCTTTCCGCTGTCTACCTTGTCCCTCAGGGCTCATAAATCTGGAATTTACATATAGAATCTATTTATGTGTTGATTTTGAGAAATAAGGCAGAATTTAAAAACTATATATGATAATATTTTAATAATTAAACCTGTTTCCAAAAAAACTCTCTTTACAGACTTATAACAGCTGTGCCAGAATCTGCTTAAACCAAGAAACAGTATGTCTAGCAAGCACTGCTATGAAGACTGAAAATTGTGTGGCCAAAGTAAGTAATATTACTCATTGTATATTATACCACATCATAACGATGCCTTATCTGTAGACATCTCCACTCACTATTGCTATTACAGACTCTTCAGGACTTTATATTTAAAAAATATATAGCAGGCATCATTTTATCCAAAAATTAGACCACAAGTTGGAATCTCCGTCTCCTCAATTGCAACAGAATTTTCTGATTACATATCCTGGTCACACTTTGTTCTAAATCACATTTGTTTCTTGATACCAGTTACGGATTATTACAAACAAGTAAGGTTTATGTAAGAAAATGTACACTTATTTTTCTAAGTTCATGATTTTTAAATATAATTGAATATAGTATACACCATTGCAAAGATTATGAAGCATGCTATAGAAAATCCAATTATTATATCACTATTATGATTTATTAAGTGGCTTAATGGTAGGAGTATTCCTTTTGGTGATCTTGATTTGAGTGGACAAGTATATTTAAATCATGTATGTGAGGTACCTCTTTCTTATGTATAAATGTGTGCCATATTTGTAGCCTAGATAAAAAGATAATCTTATATATTAGAGAAGTCTTACAATCTAATAATTGTATCAACTGTGACTCAGATTTTTTGAGTATCTCAAATTAATCAGCAGCTTTGACCTAAATTCAGGTATCAACCATTTTGATTATTCCAAGAGTAAGAAAAATTCTACTGTGGGCTCTGTTTTTAGACTTTTTCTTTGCATATCCACAAAATTACTACCTTCAATAACTATTTTGTCACTGTTACAATATTTCCTGCTTAGTAACTAGTTAAGTGTAATCTATTGAATTGTACACTTAGCCTCTCAGTTACTTAGTGTTATTATTAGAACCAGGGCCGGGATCATGTAGTCTCCATCCTGTGCTACAAAAATCAAAGGACAGCAGTATTTTTTATTATTTTTATTTTATTTCTTAAGACATGCAGTGGTTTCTAGACCTACTTTATCAACTGAAAATATATCATAGGGAATATAATATATGATATACTTTCATATATTTGTTCAATGGAAATGATCCATATAAGAAATATAAGGATTTATTAAGAATTATAGTTTAAAAAGATAGTCATTTATGTGTCTCTTAAATTAGAATGTCTTAACAATTTGCTGTAAAATATGAATATTATAAATTATATATTTCATTTTTCAGTTATTAAGTTACAACCAGCAAGTACTGATTGGCCCTGTTTTATATCCAGCATTTGTACATTGAGATGGGGGACCAATTATTTGGGCCTTTAAAAATAATGTCTCCTTTTTGGCCATGCTGCTCTCAGTGGCATCACAAGTGGGTGACTTCTGGCTAAACAAGTTAAAATCTTAACATGAGCACATACCCAAGGACAGGGTGATGATTTTAATGAGTTTCATTGAGAGCTGGCCAAGTGAGCATCTGTTCCTTTTGTCTTTTTAATACTTTGTAAGCCAGGATCTCTAAGCTACGTAGTTATGTTGGTGTATGTCTGTATGATGTGGTGGTTTTGTTTTTTTTTTCCTCTCCCACCCTCTACTTCTGTGGTGCATGGTTAGAAATCTCCTGGCATCTGGCACAATGGTATAATTTCCATTGTGGCATAATTTCTTCTGTGCTCTTGGGTGAGGAAGTTCGCTCATTGCTGCTAATCAGTCTGTTTCCCTTGCTCCCAGATGGTGACCCTCTTATCCCTTTCTTGCTTATTTAAACATTATTCTGACATCTCTACCCTTTCCTTGATTTCTTAAATACCCTAATTTAATAATGATTTCTATCATTTTCTGTTGGATTTCTATCATTTTCTGTTAAAAGGAACCTAACTTTCTGGGTCCTTTTATTGGCCTACGTCCTGTCTTCTGGTTAATTTCTTTAGAGTTGAGCCAAATAAACAGTTGATCAATGCCAAATAAAAATCACGTAGCTGAGTTTTTCTTTCTTGCAACAGCCTTCAGTGAGGTAGCAATAACATGGGAATAGGAAAATAATTTTGCCTTTCTCATTTACATGTGTTAGTATATCTCATGATTCTGTGCTGTTTCTGACCTTCGAAAGATAATGACTTGCTACTATTTTTGTAGGTCTGCAAGCTTGTCCCTATTTCCTGCTCTTCACCTTTAGCCCTTAACTGAATAGTTTCATCTGCTACACTTGATATGACTGCATTGGTTTTTAACTCGGTATAAGTGTCTATTAATGATTCAGACTGTACTCCACAGTGGCCTTGAATGTCCAGCCATCTCCATGTGAGAGCAACTATGATATAGTGATATCAACTGTTTTGGGCTCTAGTTCAAAGCAGTCAATTCTGATTGGAGTGACTTTGGTTTGGGTGATAATGAAGTCTAAAACCTTACTATTGAGTACTGTTTATATGCGTTTTGGAGAAAACTTTTAATACCAGTTATTCCCTTAAACATAGCGATGTTGTTGTGTTTGGACCCCTACTGCCACATTGTATGTGACTCTTTGTTGCCGGAAATATCTTACAGTACGTGTTTTATAATAGGCCTATGCAAAGGGACCCATTCCTCTTATTTCAAATAGAAGAAAACAAAGTCGTTAGACAAACCACAGTCACCCTAGGTTAGTAATAATCTTCTGAGCCTCTAACCTGAAAAGGGAGGACTAAAACAAGATATAAAAATTAAAATGGAGCAGGGATCATTTTGTCAGCATAACTTAATTCAAGTAATATTTGGAGGCACTGAAATGCCTTTTCTCCCAAAGCCTGCCTTCTTACTAATTGTAGCCTTGTATTTCATGAAATTTGTGTTTAAATGTGATGAGCTTTGTATTTATTGTTGCTTTAAATGGACAGTCATTATTGACTGCCAACTTAATCTTTAAAATCAATAATTACATTGTACCTAATTGTCAGCCTTCGTGATGTTTGTTATTGGTAAAGGAAACTAATGGAAAATGAAGGGCATTAATTCTTTGTTATTTTTTAATTGACTTCATTTAAATATTACTGAAAAGTTTGGTTTCATTTTTTTCCCTAATTTACTCTTACACACACACAGTTAAAATTAAGTTGTTTGGACATATCTACCTAGATTCCTGTCCAGGTAGGGGTAAGTATTGCCTATCTATTTGGGAAAGAAACCACTTAAGTAGTCCTTCGCAGATGTTCTGTGTTATAGTAGTAGTTGTTTGTTGTTACTGTTTTTTACTTGAGACTAATAATCTGTTTGCAACTGACTGAGACAGAAAAATGTGTTGTTCCTTTCCACTCACTCCAGATTTTGATAGAAGACTTGTTTTATTTATTTCCAAAATTATATCCGCAGGAAACAAGCTGTTTAAATTCAGATTATGCTGAAGCAAAATGGTCCTGGTATGAGAAGCAACGTGCTGTTTTACGAGCACAGAGTCCCTTTTCTCATAACTGATTGATAGTAAATATTTTCCTGAAGAATTATTGCCAACCATGAACAGTGCAACTGTTTCACTTTTTTTCTGTGCTACTTGCTGTACCAGCCATTGTCGGTAATTAAGATCTACAATTCACAATGCAGACGTTTGCACTTCCTCTGGGTCTGCGCTATTTATAAGGCATTTCAGCTGTTCAGAGTTTCTTTTGAGTTTTAAACTACATGTTAACAGGCTTCTTGAATATATGTTCTACAAGTAGCATGTCAGATGGTCCATTCTTCACACAGCTCCTCTTTTGAGTCTAACAATTAACTTTGTGGAGAATATACTTAGATTTAACCATATCACTAAGGCCGATGTGGTTGGGAAAACTCTGAGTGTAACGTGTTACACATTAGGCTTATCGCTAAAGTTCAGAAATAATATATTTTCTTTCATCTTCAAATGTTCATATGAATTTAATGAGGGTTAAAGGTGGGGTGTTACAGAGAGGTTCTGAGAAATACTAGTAGAGTGACTTTTCCAAGTTCACTTTGAAGTAATAATAGAATCAAGGACTGTTGTTATAGACAAGAGTTTATGTGTTTATCAGATTAAGGATATAAGAACACATGACCAGAATACATAGCCTTCTAGATGTGCATGACATTTAGGAAAACAGACAAAGGACACCAAAATGAATCAGCAGATTGACTGCACATTTGTTGTGTAATCAGCTTTAGGGACCCTAAGTAGCATATGCCACTGGAGAGAAAAATGTAAACAGGAATCCCGTGATCTGTATTAAAATTGGTAAAGTTTCAACCATTTCAGGAGAGTTAATTTTTTTAAAAAAAGGCCAGACCCCAGTGAGAATCTTCATGAATGGTCCTGAGAGTCAGAGTAACTGCTTGCACAGCCTCCTTGCTACCTGCATTCATTATTAAACATACAAGAGAAAGAAACAAGAATCTGAAAGCTGTTGACAAAATATGTGTAAAGCTTTGCACTGAATGGAGGAGGTCAGACTGGCTGTTTTAAGCCTGAAGTCAGCTGCTTTGATTCTGCATGTTGGCTGCCAGTATCTTCCAGCAGAGCAGATCCCCGGAGAAAGGCAGGACACGGTTTTCACTGCTGATTTCCTGGTGGCCCCTTGAATATAAGACAGAGTTTATAACAAAGCCTTTCCAAGGCAGTTTTATTTGTCAAAACCTAAAACTTTCTGTAGTTCTTTCGAACTGCAACCACAATGTTTCTGCAAACTTTTTTCCTCCGTGAACTCTTTATGAACCTTTTTTTAGATAGCAGTGGTTCAACTGTTAGGAACCACTGATACATCTGACTGAGATGCTTCAAGATGCTAAAAATCTATTCACATTTCTTTCTAGCTAGGGAGCTAATAAGATTGAGTTTGGCTTTGTGGATTGATCTAGATTAGCATGAGATGAGCCCAGTCAGTGTCTTCCTCGGTGAAAAAGGGAAGGTTGGGAGAGAGAGGGGGACGGAAGAAAGTTCTTTATCAAGAACTGACTGCAGTATTGCCTGCTGATGCATGTCGGATCACCCGCACGGAGAGATCACATGGCTTCTCCAAAAGTCAAACGATCAATTCGCCTCGTTTTGGCTCTGTACTTAATGCACAAACAGTGCGATCTGCAGGGCTGTAATTGCATTGTTAGGGCCAAGGAACAAGCCTGTGCCTTTTCAGCAGACAGCTGGCAGGGAGAGAGGCATGTTGTTAGGAAAGAGAGAGGCAAGGCAAATAAAATTACTGCTAACGCTCAGAGATCGGCAGGAGTCCTACTTGCCTAATCTTACCGGTGGGAGCAAGCGGCTGTTGTAATCCAATTATAGCAGCATAAGCAATTTGTTAGACACTCCGCATAATGTAACAATTTCCCAATAAACTCTGACTTGTAATAACGTCGGCAAGAGTCCGCATAAATCTGCCCGAATGGTGGGGGCTGGAGCGTTCGGCTGGGGGCTTGTAATTGGCGCCATCAGCACGTTTTGCGGAGTGCAGTATGGTGCAGTCTTTTAGTGCAGGAATTTTAAGGAGAAAAGCATGGCACACGTTTCTTAGAGAAAAGAAAAGTGGCCATTAAAAGGGGAGCAGCAAGAAGGGCATACTCTTGCCTTCACGTTACCTACAAATCTTAGTGTAGAAGGAAAACAGGAGGAAGCCATGTTTCCCTCTAACACTGAAGGGGGAACAAGGGGGGGGGACGTGTGTGGATTAAATTTCTATATTTAATATACACTGGTTTTTATTATTTATACCTTCCTTCTTTATCCCCCCAAAATGCTGTTCAGGCAGCATTTAGCTAACATTTTTACAAAATGTTCATAGCCAAGCGAGCCTAGAAATATGAAGTTAAAATCTATTTTCTTCTAGAGTTTAGCTTTTTCTTTATAACAGAAAAATATAGTTTCTTTGTACTTAAGACACATCTTTTAAGGATATTATTTCATTGACTATCAAACCTTTCTGGAGACTTCCGTCTTCTTTAAGAAACCAACTCTTAATGCAGGGTTTCAAAACTGAGCTTGCTGTTTGCTTGGCTGGCTTTACTACACGGCTTATTTTCCAATTCTGAAAGACAGTGCGAATACATATGATACTAGGATTAGTAATCTTTCTTGTTGAATACGTACATTGTATAAGAATACAGTTTATTAAAATTTAAAACTATACCTGTATGATTATTATAAAGATAATTTTGATCCCTGAGGCATAAAATTTTTGTTTTGGGAAATGTTTGTTGTTGTGTGCAGAAAATAAAACCTCCATTATTTATTGACTGGTTAGCACTTGTGGTCACAGAATAGAGTCTCTCATTTATACAAGGTATAGGATATGGAGAGTACTCATAGACTTTGGTTAATAAACAGGTTTGCATACAACTGCATGTGTATTAAATGTTACATTTCTTAGCCAACCCAACTCTTCATTGTTGTTCATTTATGTCAAAGCCAAGCTTTGAAATAAGAACAAGATTCCTCAAAATAACATATTGCTGTGGGTATTATTACAATAAATATTTACTTTCAGTATAAACATTTCTTTCTGAAGCAAATGCTGCCTTGTTTGACTGGAGCTGCATCAATAAACTGCAGCACCTCCAATAAAGCCACTCAGTGTCTGCGTTTAACTAATGGCTGATTTTCATGGCTTTGACAGTGAGCTGTGTGCGTTATTTTCTCCTGATATTGTAAAAATAATGAGAGCAAATTAGAACAATCAGTTTACACAGATAGCTCCTGATTGGAGGCGATGGGCAATATGGCAGCAGGTAATCCATCTTCGGGCTCCTGTCACATTAACTTCAGCAGTGTGAAAAGATCAGGTGGGGTAAGCAGGGATCCTGCCCAATCGGAACACTGAAATTAATGAGAAGAGCATTGTTCTGTGATCAACCTTTTAATTAGCAAGACTGGAAACGGAGGGAGTGATGAAGGCAGCTCCACGGCTGTATGATGCCAGGCACAATTTCTGAAAAGCGGGGAAAAATCTGTAGGTTTTAACATCATGCTTTTCTTGCAGTATACGAGAATTGCGTTTCCGCTCTAGAGTTGGTTCACAGACTAAGAAATACTGCCTACTTCCAAGGTAGTGTCACAAATATGGTTGATGTGTTAATGACCTGTAGACTGTAATTCTATTAGGATTTTGGTTACCAGCACACTTTCTCTGGCATCGTACTCTGGGTTTTGACCTTTGGATTTTTAAAAATCAGGTAACCAGAAAAATTAAATTTTACTGTCTTGTCAACCTCATCCCTCCAACTTAGTTTGAAGTAGCATGAGAGTTTTCTAGTTTAGAGAACTTCTGTCACCTTTTGAGTTACTTAAAATAGAAGCAAAATCCAGGCAAGTAAGTTATGGAATTTTTTAAAAGATTTTATTTATTTCTTTTTAGAGAAAGGGGAAGGGAGGGAGAAAAACATCAGTGTGTGGTTGCCTCTCACGTGCCCCATATCGGGGGCCTGGCCCACAACCCAGGCATGTGCCCTGACTGGAAATCAAACTGGTGACCCTTTGGTTTGTAGGATTGGGTGGAACTCAATCCACTGAGCCACACCAGCCAGGGCGGTGTATTTAAATTATGTCCTTTCCTGATTCTGTTTATTAGTAGATCTGTTTTCTTTTTCCCCTATGGCATTGACTTTTTGGTATTGTGGGCCGTATGTTCGTTTCAATTTATATAATTGAGAATGGAATATCAACAAATAGTGTTTGTAGGAGGAAGGGGGGGGAATCTATGCAGTAACTGTGACTAAAGGCTAGTTTATCCATTTGACATTCAGTTATACTAAAATTGTTGCCTTGTTAATCATCCTTTTAATCTTGGAAAATACAGTATGAGGCTATGGAAGACATTAATGAGCCACATTTTCTCTACCAAATCAGTTTTCTGGGCCTTTCTTTAAGCTGTAACTTTGGGAAAGTATACGAGGCCATCCGAATTTGTGTTATTTTAGTCTTTATACCTTAATCTTAGTGGCTTACTGTAAAAGCAAATAATATATTATAGGCTATGTAAAGGAGTCCAGATATCTTCCAAAGATATACAAATTTATTTTCTTGATATCAGTTAAATGGCTCAAGCATTTATTTAAATTATTAATACATAAAAAATCAGTTATTGGTACCCATCTGGAGTACAGAATTAGCAGGAAAGAGCCTAAAGTATAGTACAAAATATTCAGGTTAAATGTAAGATGATCTTTTCTCATCATAGTTAATAAGACCTTCTCATAATATATACAACTAGTGGAGATTCTAGCCATGCAGCCCTAAGGTACTACTATCCTTACAGAATGTTAAGTCCCTGATGTTAGACCCCTATGCAGAACTCATAGAACAGAGGCTCTTTACTCCTCCTGATACCCATCTCACCGCTGCTCGTCCCCACAACATCTCTAATGTAGCTTTTGGAATTTTGTCAAAAACCTGATTTTTTGGGGGGGGAGGGGACTGATGGTGAGCTTTTATTGAAAATTTGTATTTAGACTGAGATGTATCAGTATTTTAGGATCAGTGAGTTAATACTAAATAGTCTGTAGGACTTCCCCCCTCCATTATTTAAGAGAATGGTGCTACTGTGCATATTAATATTTTAAAGGCCACTTGTTAGAATTTTACATGATACTTTTCTACACTCCTTCATCTGGAAGAGAGATTTTTTATTCTTAAAGCTTTTATGGATTTTTGTGGCTTTTGATTCTCCTCTCTCCTAGTTTGACAGTTTCAGAAGCTTGGACTCATAAGCTGTCCGTGAATAAATATGTTCTTAGTTATATGGTATAAATAGATCACTTACAAAGCTTGTGAAACTCGAGCTCTCCTTTTGAACCTTTTAGTACCCATGAGCTCAGGATCCATACATGTTAAATTTTATTCTTGTGTCATGACTTCAGCTTATAAGGCAAATGAGCTGTGAATTCAAAAGACTATTCTCTCTACCAAGTTTCTACCAAAAAATAATAAAAATTGTATTTTTCTCTTTTTCCTATGATTCTGGGATTCCGTTTTACTTAGTGATCTTGGCAATATTTGTTTTTGTTGTTAGAGTTTTTTTTCCAGTAAGATTTGCTTCGTAAGATCAGTGTTAAAATAGATGTCACTTTTTCCCCTCTTTTTTGTTTATACTAGTAATTAAGAAATGTCTAACTGACCTAATGACCAAGAATATCCTTTTTTGATTTCCTAACAGAGCTAGAGTTACCAAGTCACCTTAAATTGTACTGATCTAAATCTTATCAATAGGGTTCACTTTAGAAAAGTTTTTATTAGTCTAGTCCTTTGGACTTCACCCTTACACCTTAATTTAAAGTTCTTAATGTAGCCTTGGCCAGTGTGGTTTGGTTGGATGTTGTCCCACAAACGAAAAAGGTCATGGGTTTGATTCCCAGTCAAGGCACATGCCTGGGTTGTGGATTAGGTCCCTGGTCAGAGCTCATGTGAGAGGCAGTTGATAGGTGTTTCTCTCACATTGATGGTTCTTTCCTTCTCCTTCCCTTCTTCTTTTTCTAGAATTATTTTTTTTTTAAGTTCTTAAATGTATGGAACCAGTCGAATCTCTGAAGTTATTATAACCCTTTCTAAGTCCCCACACCCCACTTTTTAGTTTGGGGGTATGTTCCTGTATAAAGAATTGAAAAATGTCCATTTTCTTTTTTGTGAATCTTCAGGATGGAAGACCTCTACCTCCCCCCACCCCAGTTCTGTACTACTCGAAGTTTGAGGTGTAGAGAGAATACATTAATATTTATTGCACCTGTGTTTAGGCACTATAGTGCTGGCTATGTGATACCGAATTTTTCGGACTGTAAGACACACTGGACCATAAGATGCACCTAGATTTTAGAGGAGGAAAATGGGAAAATAATTTTTGAAGCAAAAAATGTAGTAAAATATTTAATAACATAAATGATATAGGCTACCCCCCCACCCCCCCTGCAGCGAGCCGGGTAAGCTACATTCAGATTATAAGACACACCCCCATTTTCCTCCCAAATGCGGGGGGCAGGGGGGTGCATTTTATAGTCCAAAAATTACTGTGTATTTCAACCCTTACATGAACCTGATGAGATGCATATTACCCTTATTTACAGATAAGGCACCTGAAGCATAGTGAAGTTAAACCTTTCCCCAAGTTTTCACATCTCCAAGTCACAGAGTCTTTGAATTCAGGTCCCTCTGACTTCAGAGTCCTTACTCTATTATACTTTGTTGCCTTTCCAGTGGCATTTGGAGGCCCTGTGTATCTCTCCTACCATTATACTTGGTCTCACTCTAAGAATCACCTATAGCTTTTTCCCACTTGATTTCTATAGCATTTTTTACATCCAGCAAATATTATCTCCAGCCCTTTCCCCCACCCCCTCTACTGCTTATAAAATATCTTTTTCTGACTTAATTGAGCCAAGTGCTGCATTCAGCAAACTAAACTATCTCTGTTCTGGGCCACCTACTCAGGAGTTCTGCTGTGTAACTTTAAATGCTTAATAGTAATCACCCACCTTATAAACATAGGCCTTAGAGGATCCAAGGTGACCTCATGGCTCCATGTTCCATTGTTCTGCGTATAAAATGAGTGGAACATTATGAGTCCAGTACTGTTCAAGGTGGTGATGTATACCTTAGAAATTGCTCTCGAAGTAGTTATGGCCTACAGATCTCATCCTGCTGTGTGTGTTATAATTTACAATGTGAACATACATTGGTGGTCCTTTTATTCCATAAATGTATTTTTCCTGGTTAAGCTTGGTAATAAATTTTGTCAGTTTAAGAAATGTCCCTTAAGGCTTCAAAACCCAGGCTCTGGTTGAACTTCGGTGAATATTTTTATAGTTTTATGCATGTTTCTAGATAGTTTGGTGATTGTGAAAACATGATGAGAGTTAGCAGTTGGACGTTGAAACCGTCTGTTTTAGACAGGAGCAAGGAAGCCTGGGACAGGGGTGAGTGATTAAGAAGAAATAGGTTCACCAGAAGAAAAACAAACATGAATATCAGAGAGAGAGAGAGAGAGAGAGAGAGAGAGAGAGAGTGTGTGTGTGTGTGTGTGTGTGTGTAAAAAGCTCTCAGGGTATTCTCTAATGGAAAGAATAAAGTTTTTGAGAGTTAAGGTTAACATAAATTTCATGCCCAGGCTTGTAAAAATATGTAAGGAGCACTTGCTCACGCAGAGCTCTAAGACCATGACAAACGAGAATGTTGAAATATTTCTAGAATAATTAACATAAATTCAGTTATGTTTTATACTTCAGACATCACTTCTTTAACTTTATCTGCATTTTTGTAGAGTATCTAATAGCATTAGAAATTTAATTATAAAGATGTTGTTTTGAAACCTGGGAGCAAGCCAAAAGGGAAATACAGAGAGAAAATCCTGCTTAAAAAGAGATGGTTCCTACAGTGTTAACTCTGGAGTGCGTAGCGTGACTCTGTAATGGAGTATCCGGGCAGGGGGTATAATACTGTAAATAAGATGAATATGCCACTTGTGGATTAATGGGCAACCTAAAGAGTGGCTTTATTTACATCTGTGTGTGAGGTTTGGTTTCAGTTTGTGTGTTTTCTCTTCTTCTTGTGATCAGAGTACTTACAAGCCTGACAGTTTAGTCAGGGAACTTTTTTAAAAAATGAGTTTCCTTGAACCCTAATACACACACACGTATATATATAAAATTTTTGTAGCATTAATACAGTATCACTTTAGAGTTTAAAACTGATGGGTTGAGAGTTTTCTTTATTTTTTTCTCTGAATAATACTTAAGGGTTCTGGAACTAAATCTAAGAAATATAACTTTTTAAGTATTTTGTTATAAATGATAAGGAGTAGACATATACATCACATGTATCCAGATTACAGTAGGTTCTGCAGTGACATAGTTTTTGGATATGGGATGCTTTTCAAAGGTTTGGTTACTGAGTAATGTAAATTTGAATACATTTAGCCTGGGACACTATTGGAGTCAGTATCTCAACATTATACCATGAGAACATTCAATAAGTGAGAGCTTTATATAACTACTATTTTTAGTTGCTGTTTAGCTTGCTGTTGGTTGTGAGTTAATACTACTGTTGAGTGCTCTTGGAACTTCAAAAGTTTAAAATTTAGACTTATTTACTCTCTGCTTTCCCTCAATTGAAAATGTGTGATAAAGGTTACTTATAAAAACCCTGGCCACAGTGGCTCAGATGGTTGGTCAGGACACATTATCTAGGTTGTGGGTTCAATCCCTCATCAGGATGCTTATGGGAGGCAACCAATACATGTTTCTCTATCACATCAATCTTTCCCTCTCCCTTTTTCTCTTTCTAAAAGCAATAGACATACTTTTTTGTTGTTTTTCTTTTTGTTTTTTTTTATATTTTATTGATCATGCTGTTACAGTTGCCCCAGTTTTTTCCCTTTGCACCCCTTGCCCAATACCCTCCTTCCTTACTGCAGTCCCTCCTCCTCAGTTCATGTCCATGGGTCATGCGTGTAAGTTCTTCGACTTCCCCCGTTTCCTATACTGTTCTTAACTTCGCCCTGTCTATTTTGTTCCTACCAATTATGCTTCTTGATGACTCCACCAATTCCCCCTTTCTTTCGTTTGCCCCTCCCAGCTGATAACCCTCCAAATGATCCCCATACCTATGATTGTGTTCCTGTTCTAGTTGTTTGCTTAGTTTGTTTTTGTTTTTAATTTTTAAAACTCAGTTGCTGATAGTCGTGAGTCTATTGTCATTTTAATGTTCATATTTTTAAAAATATTTTATTTATTTATTTTTAGAGAGAGGGGAAGGGACGGAGAAAGAGTGGAAGAGAAACATCAATGTGTGGTTGCCTCTCATGTGTCCCCTACTGGGGACCTGGCCCTCAACCCAGGCATGTGCCCTGATTGGGAATTGACCCGCGACCCTTTGCTTCACAGGCCGGTGCTCAATCCACTGAACTACACCAGCAAGGGCTGATGTTCATAGTTTTGATCTTTTCTTAAATAAATCCCTTTAACATTTCATGTAATAATGGCTTGGTGACAATGAACTCCTTTAATTTGACCTCGTCTGGGAAACACTTTATCTGCCCTTCCATTCTAAATGATAGCTTTGCTGGATAGAGTGATCTTGGTTGTAGGTCCTTGCCTTTCATAACTTTGAGTGCTTCTCTCCAGCCCCTTCTTGCCTGCAAAGTTACTTTGGAGAAGTAAGCTGACAGTCTTATTGGGGACTTTCGTATAAGTAACTAAGTGCTTTTATCTTGCAGCTCTTGAGATTCTCTCTTTATCTTTTGCCCTTGACATCTTAATTACGATGTGTCTTTGTGTGGTCCTCTTTGGGTCCAATTTGATTGGGGCTCTCTTGTCTTCCAGGGCTCGCATGTCTATTTCCTTTGTCAAATTAGGGAAGTTTTCTTTCGTTATTTTTTCAGATAAATTTCCAATTTCTTGCTCTTGCTCTTCTCCTTCTGCCACCCTTATGATATGAGTATTGGACTCATTAAAGTTGTCCCAGAGGTTACTGATAATACCCTCATTTTTTTAATTCTTTTTTCTTCTTGTTGTTCTGATTGGTTGTTTTTTGCTTCCTTATGTTCCAAATCATTGATTTGATTCTCAGCTTCATCCACTCTACTGTTGTTTCCCTGTAAATTTTTTTTATTTCAATTAGTGAAATTTCAGTCAGATCCTTCATTTCTGACTGGATCTTTTTTATGCTGCTGAGGTCCTCACTAAGTTCCTTGAACATCCTTAAAAGCAGTGTTTTAAACTTTGCATCTGGTAGATTGCTTATCTCCATTTCATTTAGCTCTTTTTCTGGAGTTTTGATCTGTTCTTTCATTAGGACTATGTATCTTTGTCTCCTCATTTTGGCATCCTCCCTGTGACTAAACATACTATTTTTAAAAAATTGTATTACTTATAAAAGACAAATTGTATGCAAAAGTAAGTTAAAAGGTAGATCCTCAAATTATATGTATTGATTCAGATCGACTTATAAACAAAAAAAAATGTGAGATACATGTTTAAAGTATTAAAATTCAGAGAATATGTCATCAAATTTGACAGCCTTTTTGCAGCATTACTACACATTTACAGTACACTAGACACTGGGCTAAGGATTTTATATACACTCTCACTTAAATCCTCACAATCTCATTAAGCTACAACCCCATTTTACACACAAGTAAACTAGAACTCAGAGAGATCAAGCAACAGCCCAGGATATGTTACAGAACTGGAATTTGAACCCAGACTGTCTGGCCCCATGGCCTGTGTTTTCAGCCATTATGGTTTGTAAATTTTAGTACATAGAGATTAGTGTCGTTGTAGCAAATGGGAGGATTATCTAAAAAGTTCACTTATGGTGCCTATTATATGTTAACAATCTGTTAACACGTGGCCAGGATTTTGAAAATACAGAAGTATGCAAATTGGTTATATAAAATCATGATACACTAATACATTTTAGGTTTGTGTTCTCTTGCACTTAAAGTATTTTCCTTTTCAGCATTCCATGTGAGGTGATAAAAATTAAAAATACCTCAATTAGCAACCACAGAAAAGTAAAATTGTTAATTGAACCTTGTAATCTCCTCTGCTGTCTGTTAGGCTTTTCTTTTCAGGCTTTGATTGTGTGTAATAAAACTGTTGCTTAATTAATGCCAGGTTTCTAAAGCCTTTGGATGCCACAAAAGAGTGAAGTAGAGAAACCAAGAGGCAGCATCAGATAGCTTCTCTGTCATGTTAATTTAGATCTGTCATTCTTGTTCTAGTTTATGATATATGGCTCCCAACAGATACTAGGTGAATTGAAAAAGGATTCAGTAGTGAATCCTGTCTTAGGAAAAGCAACTCATGATTGAGGCTCTCAGTAGGTTAATAAATAACTGTTTTCAGGCAATATTTCACTCCTAGTTTGAGCTGCCCTTGGAATGAATGTGGCCGTGTTAATGTGACCAGTAGACATGATGCAAAAGCAGACTACGTGGTGAGTTGGCATCATGCCTTTGTTGTATGTGCAGGACAGGTCCAGGACTGACGTTCCCGGTGTACTTCTGTCTTTGGCAGAGGGGTGCTTGCCTGCAACCAGAGCATGAGGGAGGAAGTTGATTTGCCTTCGGTTGGTCAAAAAGGTTTGTTTTTTCCATGAGATGGCTCTAGTAGCATTTAGTTGTCTTTCCCTTCATTCAAAACAATTTTCTTAGACTGTATTGTGACAGCTATTATATCAGTGTGCATTTAAAAAAAACAAAACAAAACACAACTTCAGCCCTGGCTGGTGTGGCCAAGTGGATTAAGTGTAGGCCTGAGAACCAAAGGCTTGCCAGTTCACTTCTCAGTCAGAGCACATGCCTGGGTTGCAGGCCGGGTCCCCAGTTGGGGACATGCAAAAGGCAACCACACATGAATATTTCTCTCCCTCTCGTTCTCCTTCCTTCCCCTCTCTCTAAAAGTAAATAAATAAAATCTTTTTTAAAAAATTATCAAAATTGGTGAATTTTTGTGTAGCCATTTTAATATTGAAGATGGGAGAAAATAAGCAAAATTTTTGGCATATTATGCTTTATTTTTTCAAAATGGTAAAAATACCACTGAAACAAAAAAGATTTGTGCAGTGTGTGGAGAAGGTGCTGTGACTGATCAAATATGTCAAAAGTGGTTGCGAAGTTTTGTGCTGGAGATTTCTTGCTGGACTATGCTCCACAGTTGGGTTAAAGTTGATAGTGATCAAATCAAGACATTAATTGAGAACAACCAGTGTTATATCATGTGGGAGGTAGCCGACATCAATGAAGTTATTGATGAAAATGAAAAGTGGTCTTTTATTTTATGGAAAAAAGTAAAATTTTTTGCCCAACCCAATATTAACTTCCATTTAGAATGCTTAAAAAAAAAGTAAGAATTTCCCTTGGAAACTGCTAAAGTTTCCGTTAATTATGGACACACTTTTTGAGGGAGCTATATGCTAAAAACTGGTTGATAGGAAATATTTGTTTCATATTATAACTCAAAAAAATTCTTTCTTAAATTGTCCTGGCTGGTGTAGCTCAGTGGATTGAGTGCTGACCTGTGAACCAAAGGATCGTGGGTTTGATTCCCAGTCAGGGCACATGCCTGGGTTGCACACCAGGCCCCCAGTAGGGGGCATGTGAGAGGCAACCACACACTGATGTTTCTCTCTCTCTCTTTCTCCTTCCCTTCTCCTCTCTTTAAAATTAAATAAGTAAAATCTTTGAAAAAATATTTCTTAATTTCAGAATGCAGAATAGTGAATAATATATAATATAGTCTTTGCTAAAATGAATATACTTTTAAGGTGACTCTAGTCTCTTTTTCATTCTCTCATTCCCTCTTCCTGATTCAAGGAACTTGTTAATTATAGCTAGTTTTATATTTGTATTAATTTTAACAAGTGTCGAAAAGCAGTGTTTCTTTCCAGGGTGGGGGAGAATGAGAAATGAAACTCCTTTTATTTCTGGCTGCATTCCCAGATGGTTGTATTACAATCATTGAACTTTTAGCGTCTGCTCAAATTCTGCCTGGAGTGCACAGGATTACAACATCATGTCTAAATTATACTTTATGGCTACATCCATACATGAAACAGACATTGCTGAGTGAAAGCACTGATATCATAATTTCAAATGGTTAACGTGTCAGTGGAGAAAGGAGTTTACAAGCATGAGGAAAGAATACAGGCTTCCATTGGAATAGGTCTCGATTATCCAGGGGGTTATTTAATGCTAATAAATACTTGTTTAGAATGGATGGAACTAGGTTAAGTGTTTACAGCCAAACCTTTCTCTTCTCCACCAAAGAACAAGGTTCTCCTAACAGTGACCTACTTTGTTCTTATCCAGTACTGTAGATACAATGGTATGCAGCTGTGAAGAGAGAAATAGATGAAGACCAGAAGAATTTTTTTGTAGGAAGTGCCTGGTAGCATGTTTCTTTGTTGGTGAAACATAATGTTGCCACAAATCATGAATAAATGTTTCAAATTCTCTAACATCATAACATTTATAACCATTTTTAAACCCCTTTTCTAAGTAGATATTTCTCTCCTGGCTTTCTGTATTGTGAACTTTACAAAACTGGCTTAGGCAGCCTATTAATTATTCATATCATAGCAACAATTAAAGCAAATTAAAAATAAAAATTGCCATATTGCATTTAACCGTGGGCAGCACCGAAATGTGTCAGCTCTGTAAGGGCCTGTGGTGTTTCCTGAGTTAAAAGTGCTAGAGGGAGCTCTAACCTTGTTCAGAGTAGTGGCATATGGGAACAATTGTCTGTATGTGGCCGTAGGGTCACAATTGAAGACAGAGGCTAACGCTGTTCGGTGGCAGAAATTTAAATCTTTTTTATTACAACTTCCTGTTTCTTTTATATCAGAAAAAAGGGTTAGAACTATCTGTTACCAAACAGGACTTTATTCACCCTTCTCTCTCTTTCTATGAATATAATCATCTCCTTTAATATAGTATTCAGGAGACCCTGAATTTGAATCAGTGAATTTTCATCAAGTGAACACACCTGTGTAACCATCACAACGATTCCTTTTAAAAGAACGAAGGAAGGAAATTAAAAGAACATTCCAGAAGCCTACTCCTTCCTTCTTTGTCACTCCCCTCCCAAAGGTGGTAACCTTATCCTCACTTCTAACATCATACTTTAGATTTGTCTGTTCTTGAGCCTCGTATAAGTAGAATCATACAGCACATCATTTACTCTTTGACTTCACTCAGCATAATGTTTTTGAGAATCATATCGTTGTAGATAGTTGTGATTTTTCATTTAATTTTCATTGACGTGCAGTATTTCATTATATGAATACACCAAGTTTATTTATTTGTTTTACTGTAGATGGACAATTGGATTGCTTTCAGATTTTGATAACTACAAAAAATGTATATCTCTTTTGGTGAATATGTACAGTGAATACATGTATTCTGTTAGGTATGTGACTAGGAAGGGAACTGGCATTTTCAAACTGGTGGTCCCAATTTGTACTCTCGTCAGCAGTGAGTGAGAGTTCCATTGTTCCTTTTCTTTGCTAATCACCACTCTGTGTGGCTTTCCCATTGTAGTATTCTGGTGTTGTGTAACGGCATTATCACTTTATGGGTTTTTTTAAAACATATAACAAAATTTAACCATGTTTAAGTGGTACAGTTCAGTTATGTTAATATATTCATATTGTTATCACTTGTCTTTTAATTTAAATTTTCAGTAACATTTAAAATTGAGCATAGTCTTATAAGTTGATTGACCATTTAAATGTAAAGTGTCCGTTGAAGTGTTTTGTCCATTTTCCTACTGGGTCTTACGTCTTTTTCTTAATGACTTGTAGTTTTTAAATAAATTTGGGTACAAGTCCTTTGTCTCACATGTGTTGCACATATTTTGTCCTGCTCTGTGCTTTACCTTTGCACTTTTTAGATGATATCTGTTGAAGTTTTAGAGGTTCTTAATCTTAATACACTCCAATATATCAATCTTTATATTATATAATTAGTTTGTTGACATTTTACTTAAGAAACCTGTGTCCACCCCAGTGTCCTGAAGATATCTCTTATGTTTTCTTCTTAAATTTTTATTTTTACCTTTCACATTTAGATCTGTAATCCATTTGATTTTTGTGTGTGGTGCTAGATACAGGTAAGAAGTTTGGTGTTTTTTTAATGTGATGCTCAGTTGGCCCAACCCCATTTATTAAAATATGTATTTCTCTCTGTACTGGATTGTTTTCTTTATCATAAATTACATGACCATGTATGTATTTTTTTCCATCAAATCTTAACCTCCTGTTTTTTGTTATTCTTTAATGTTAACCTTGGTTATTCTTGGCCATTTGCATTTCTGTATAAATGTTAGAGTCAACAATAACTCAGTACATACAAACATTCCTAAAATGTAGTTTCCTCTGAAATGCCCAGAGCCTTTGAGCCTGGCTTACTGGGCTATTCTTACAATCGAATCCCATCTTAAATTATTTTTTCTTTCTTCACCGTTCTATCCCCAGTCACATCTGCTAATAGTGCCCAAACAAGTTAACGTATTTTAAAAGATTCCAGGTCGTAATTCCCCTTCCTGCATTGTGTAGTATGGAGTTCGAGTTAAAACTTCAGCTCCAGAGTTTGGTGGGCAGGTCCTGGTACAGCCTGAAGTGCTGCAATGGTTTCTACGTGTAGCAAACAGTAACATTTATGTGCATTTATGTGCCGGACCTAATGTGTTGAGCATTTTATACATAGTCTCCTGTTATTTCATTTAAAACCCTTGGAAATAAGTGATCTTACTCCCTTTTCACATGAAAAAATATTGAGGCTTACAGAGAACTAGCTTCCTCAATCCTATGTACGTAGTTTGTACATTGCAGACACAGGGCTTCAACCTAGGCTTGTCTGACACTATGCAGCATGCTGACTTTAAAAGTAATGTCCAGCCTCCTTGCTATTATCCCTAAGACTGTGTCCTCCAAAATGTCTTGATTCTGTTTTCCACCAAACGCCGGCCCACATTGTCACTGCTACTGTTAGTCCGAGTCCATTCTGATATCAGCCCACTCTTCCGGCTTTACGTACTTATAATACAGGCCCGTTAGATTGCTCATTTTTGGAAAACACTAGCACCATGGAAGTTGATGCCACAAATTCTCTTTGTAACGTAATTTTTCAAATGAAAATCGAACTCCAGTTCTTTCCATATTCATCTATTACAGTAGCTAATGTGTCACCCTAACCTTGGGGACACTTTTGGCCTTTCAAATCTGAAAGAAAAAGGTCTCTAAGATAGAGCAAGCTATGGGCTCTAATGCTGAAAATTAAACTGGCAGAGAACAGCAGCCATCTGATCTTGACCACTATAACCCTGATGAAGCATTAAGAGGATCCCAGTAGGCTTTTCATATCTGTTTGCAGACTCTTCATGTAGCCCCACTGCTTTGATTTAGCCCTAAATAAGACAAGTAAGTATATTACATTTATATAATTTCTTGCCATTGTGTGAAGTAAAGGGATTTTTTAAATGAAGAGATACATTCATTTATTGACAGTTTTCCAGAAAATCTTCCCTTAAATACTGGGAACTGTGAAGAAAGACAGTTGGGAAAATAAGAGCAAATATGAAAGAAATAAGGCAAATCGAGACACAAAACTTCAAGAAGACATTAATGAGTCTTTAGATTCTACTGTCAGCCCTGAGAAAGGTTAACACTAATAAAGTTTTAAGTTCTTAATTATGGAATATTTTAGCATGTAGAAAACTCAGAATAGTAATGTTACCTATGCAGCTGTCACTCAAAATGATAGCATTTCTTTGCATAAAAACCTCAGTTGTTACAGAAAAGCCTGACTTATTCTTGGAATTTTGTAGTATGTTGTTTGCCCAAGTAATATTATGAAAAATATTTCTCTTTTCACTTGATCTGTATCTTTAAGCTCTAATGTTAGTTTTTTAGTAAGAAAATATAAAGAATGAGTCTCTATTTTTAATATTTTACTCAGCTCTTTTAATATAACATGAATCTGAATCATAGACTCAAAATATAAAGCCAGACTGAGCCACAGATTATCCCACCAGCCAATCATTTTACAGATGACATCTTGTGGCAATAGAAACTCACCCAAGATCACATAGCTGATAAGTGATAGGACTGGGCTGTCACGCTCCCTCATTTTTGTTGTGGGGCTGTTTATTGGGCCAAAAAGTTTTTTTGCTTTTTTTCTGTAAGATGGCTCCAGTAGCCTTTAGCTGTCTTTAGCCATTTGGAACAATTTTGTTAGATTGTATTGTGGTAGCTGTCATATCAGTGTGCATTTTTTTAAAAAACATCAAAATTGGTGATTTTCTGTGTAGCCATTTTAATATTGAAGATGGAAGAAAATAAGCAACATTTTTGGCATATTATGCTTTATTATTTCAAGAAGGGTAAAAATGCAACTGAAATGCAAAAAAATACCCCAAACTGTGCAGTATATGGGGAGGATGCTGTGACTGAATGGGTCAAAAGTAGTTTGTGAAGTTTCATGCTAGAGATTTCTCACCGGATGATGCTGCATGGTCAGGTAGACCAGCCAAAGTTGATAGCGATCAAATTGAGACATTAGTTGAGAACAAGCAACATTATACCTCGCAAGAAATAGCCAACATACTCAAAATATCCAGATCAATCATGTTACTGGTGAAAATGAAAAATGTGTCTTTTATTTTATGGAAAAATATAAATGAAGTTTTTGGCCAACGCAATATATGTATGTCGGTTATAAGAAAACTTTTTATAGTGGTTTGTTTCCAAAGCATCGAATTTCAGTATGTGTTCCTTAAACAGAAAATAGAGACCGAGTGACTTTGGAAACATTTGACAGAAAAATTTCATGGGAGAACAATTGCTACCCTTGAGTTTCATATTTATAGTGCTTCATGTGAGCTTAATCCACACTCAGGTAAAGTAAAAAGGTTAATAAACCAGAAAATGTCTTTCTAGAAACCACTTCATGCTTTAAGAAAGCCAGGTTCTGCATAGAAAGAATATAATTTCCATTTCTAAATCAAGTGCTTTATGGAAGTAATTGTCTTCCTGATTTTCTATCTTTGTTTTTTTCATCCTCACACAAGGATATGTTGTGTCTTTTTTTTTTAATTAAGTTTAGAGAGAGAGAGGAAGGGAGAGAGAGATGAAGGGGGAGAAAGAAACATGAGTGTAAGAGAGGAACATCAACTGTGCCTCCCGTAGGTGCCCAGACTTGGAATCAAACCCACAACCTAGGTATGTGCCCTGACCAGGTTTCGAACCCACAACCTTTTCGGTGTACAGGCCAATGCTCCCACCAACTGAGCTACTCAGCCAGGGCCTGATTTTTTTTTATCCCACCTTTATTTCCAGTAAATACACACACATAAATCCCTGGTGAGATTTGGTCCACTTCTAAAAAAGAAAATTATTTTGTGGCCCTCAAGATTCAGTCTTTTCTCAGAAACACCAAAAAGCTGTAGTCTCTGGCCCGGGGAACCCCATAAAAATAGTGCCTATGTGAGGGAAATGTAAATAGCCTTCAGACAAAATCACAAGTCAATAGTTTTTCTGCTAGTTTTTGAGGGAAAGGAGGGTGGATGCTTATGACAGCTTGAGCTTAGTCTGGTTCCAGCCCTAGTTCTGTCTTTGCTAATTGCTGAAGCCAGCTAGAGTCTGAAGGAAGCAAAACGTACTCTGTGTCCTACAGGATGTTAGCTCTTTGGTAGGAACAATAATACATTAAGAGTCTTATTACCATTCTAATTAATTTCCTTAGTGTCCTTCCCTCAATAAACTTAAATTTTATGGGACTATGTTTTGACAATTGCTCTGACAGATAAAAATTGGAAAAAAAAGTGAAAGTGAAAAAAAATTGATGTTCAAATGTTTTTTTATTCCATGTTGTAGAATATTTTGAGGTCTTTCTTTTGCTCTTTTCTGTCTTTTTCAATTGCTAAATGTCAATCATCATTCCTTTTGGAAATTCAGCTTTAATTTGATTTTTTAATTGAATTTATTGGGGTGACATCGGTTCTCAAAGTCATACAATTTTAAAGTGTACAGTCAGTTTTACTTTGATTCTTAAATTTTGCATGGTAGTATTTACCTGTTTTATTACTACATACAAGTATTGAAAGTAATCTTAAGAAAACAATGGATTAAAGGTTACCAAGTTAAAGTACTCAGGTAAAGCGTCAATGTAGTGATGATATCATCCCTGTTGAGAGAAGGCCACTCCAGTTATGTTTGCACTATGAGGCAGTTTACCACTGTACTTCCAAAAAGCAGTAGCCACTCCTGATGTTAGTTTGGACTAAAAATTCACTTTACCAATTTTTGAGCTGCTGTTATCTAGATACAAAAGGCTTATGTCATAATCTCTGCCTTCAGAGTTTAAAAGCAAACAGTTCTGGGCATAAAATTATTGTAAAAGCAAAGAAGATTGTATTTTTTTAGTAAAGTGTTAAGCTAATTATGATCAGCAACTATATACATTACAGTTCTTTGTAGTTAAAAGCATAATGACAGCTAATGCCCTTACTGTGTGCCAGGTACTCTGCCAAATGCCCTAACATCTGTTATCTTATTTTTATCCTAACATTAACCCTTCTAGGTAAGTATTACAAGAATCATCATTTTGTAGATAAGGAAATTAAGGCACAGAGAGGGTAAGTAACTCAGCCAAGATTATGCATCAAGTAAATGATAGAGCTGGGATAGAGTCACTTCCAAATTATGGTGTTATTTTTCTATGTTATTTTATTGCACAAACATAACGCCTTCAGAAGGGCATTTGAACTGTCTTCAGTTTGGTGATTGTGGTCTTGGTGCTCGTGTAAACCTCTTCTGACTGTAGAAGATGTGTTTATTCATCTATGCAAAGCAGTCCCGTAGGTCTTCTGCATTCAGTCTTAGTCATTGACAAGACGCTTTATTGTCATTAAAAAGAAGAAGGGCCAGAATTTCATTTTAGAAAAAATGTACACTTTATGTAACAACTGCATTTTAAAATTTTGTCTGAGCACAACTAACTGACATGAATCTTAGCAAGTTATTTTGATCACTCTTGCTAAAAAAACAGACATTGCTTCCAAACTAAGCTTTTTCCTGGATAAATTAAGAAAACAATTACCCAGCTATTCCAGAGAGAAATGTCTTTAGTTCCTTGATGCTCCAAGGGTTATTAAAGTTTTACCTGCAGATAACCAAGACTTCCAAAAGTTACAAGTCATTTACTTCACTCACTGCAGCTAAGAGAGGCCTGTGCTGCTGCCTCATAGGACTATTTCTTGCTGCATTTAACATGCATTAACAAGCACTTGGAAAGAGTTGAATTTCTTCTAGAAAGCTGAGTTGGCTTCTTGAGATCCTGTCTCCAAAACCTTGTATTTTCCTAATCCAGGTTTTAGATACAGCTCCTCAAAGGCTTTCTTCAGGAACACGTTTCACCAAGTTACTGAGACCTTTTTTATTGGACACAGAAATGTAGGGATTGGAGCGCAAAGAGGAGGAGCATAGTCTTTCCTCTTTATTTAAAACTGACGGTGTTTCCCCCACGTACTTCTTAATTGTGCCTTAGGAGTGTCGCGTGTGTTTTCCTCTGGCAGCTAATGCCTCCATCATTTCATGTTGTTTATGGGAGAACTTTCTGATTCTAAAATAAAGGGAGGCTGTGAGGGGAAAGTCAGGGAGAAGACTTAGTTTAAACTTTCTCCATCACAGAAATTTTTTTTGTAATATTAACATTACTTAGTATTCGAATGAGCAACCTCTGTCTGAGGAAGCTTACAGAAAGAGCAACCAGATTCCAGACAATTAAACTTTATTACTCTGCCTGAAACATTAAGTAGTGGTTTAGGAAAATAGTTCTTCATCACCTCTCCCTTTCGATATTTATCGTGTATTGTGTAGGAGAGGACCTGTTTATCCAACAAGCATATTGTTTTTCTCTGAGCAGGTGAGCTTGGTAATGCTAGGTCTGTTTGGCATTCGGTTATATTTATTCTTTTCCCCCTCATCTCTCTCCACCTCACCCCTGCTGCCCCCGTCTCTTGCCTAGCCCCTCATCTCTTTCCCTTTGGCCGTCTCTCCCTACTCCCGCGGACCGTTTCCATCTCTTCCCCATCTCTCCTACCCACGCCCTACCCCAGCCCCCACCCTCTCCTTCACCCCACCCTCAGCCACTCTCCTCTTCTCCCTCTTCTCTCTGCTTTCCTTCCCTTTCTTCCCCCTCCTCCTCTTCGGCCTCCCCTTCTTCCTTTCCTCCTCTCTTCTTTCTCCTCTTCCTCCTCTTCTGTTCTCTCCTTTCCATAGTCACGATCACCTGTAACCCTATATCCTCCAGGATCAGATCTTGACTTTTCTAAGGTGTTCAGCAAAGGAGATGACTTTTCCCTGCTATGATTATTTTGATGCTATAGATAGACAAAGAATCCTGTAGAGGACACAGAAACACCCTCCCCACCATACATCAAATTCTTGACTGATTTTTTAAAGACCAGAAAGAGATATACCTAGCAACATGCGAACATTGTTTTTTTGTTGATGGTGGAAATTATGAGCAATTTTTATGTCCTTTGTGATTCTCTGTTTTTCATATCTTCTAAAGTGTGTCTCTTATAAAATGCTGTTTTTTAAAAAATCATTTGATCTTTCTGAGCCTGACCCCAATAGATCCTTATTTAATGAAAGTAAAAACAGAACAAAATGAGGAATAAGATTTGATCCTCCAGTGAGTATGAATTTGGTTTGCCATTTTGATATTCAGTTTTCCAAATTCTTTCAACTTTCAAAATGGTGGCCCCTTGGACTTCAGCTCTTGGTGCTCTCACGGCACATGATGGATGTTAAATAGTCTCACGTGTCAGGCTTAAACTCTACGACCTACAGGACTTTTTCTGCCTTTCTCTATCCTCACCAAAATTTAGCTCATGTTTTGTTTTTTGTAATCTTTGTATACTGTGAGGGTGGTCAGTGTGACAAACTTGGCAATTTGTATATAGATTTGTTTTCAGCCCTGTTAATCAGCTTCAGGGGGTAGAGGGGACTGGCCTTGGTGAGCAGCCATTCTATTACTGCTATACCTCATTGTTGTACTTTGTTGTCCTTGATACTGTTAGTCATAAAGTGGCATAAAATTCATGCTACCCTAGGCCATGATACAATCTCTTCCACAGTTAAATGTTAAAATTCCAAGTTCAGGTTAAAGTTTGGCCAAAAGAAGAACTTCCAGACTCTTCCCTTCTCATTTGGGTAGCTTAGGTGTGGAAGATGACATGTTCTAGAGGACGTTATGAGTTTCCTAGCTGTGGGCTACTTAGTTCAGAAGGGGTTAAATGATGTAGTTAGTGAATGGTTTTCTAGCTGCAGGGGTTTCTGAAAAGAGATCTAGGAATTCTGCAGTTAATTGAATTCTTCAGGCATGAACTTATGGTCATTGAAAAATTTAAGTGAGTGAATTTTTCTTGCTTTGCTACTAGATATAGTTCGTATAGTATCCCAGAAGTCCAGATTCTTTTTAAAAGATTTTATGCCTGCTTATGCTGCTTGGACATTTTATATGATAAACATGACATTTTAAAAGATTTTACATAATATATTTGTTCCCTTTTCTCTTCTCCCTGTTTTTTTTTCCTTCTTTCCTCACTTCCCCAAATCTGCATCATTGAGCATTTTCCCATTTTTCCCCATCGTGTGAGCAAAGTTTTAGCAGTACATAGAAAGTTAACTGCCTGGAGTCTTTTAAATATAAGTAACACGCAACCAGTAATAAGCTGTTGGTTGTTTTTTTGCTGCCTGCAAAGAAACATAAACACAGTGCTCATTTCTGGCAGGTTTTTACTGTCAGAGTTTCTCCTATTATATTTATCTTACAATTTGCCAGGGGGTGAAGTTATTAAGTTTTAGCAGCAGCCATCGATCAAGTTCACAAGTTAACACGATAAAGGCTCTGTGCCGCTCCGATCCGGGGAAATGATGATCCTCACTCGGTAATTAACTAAATGAGAAAGTTAAATCTTACTTGAGAGCTGGGAGAGATGAAAGAGAGGTGTTTGTCAGTTTCTCAGTGGAAATTAGAAGCAGTTTTCTGCAATTCCCTAAGCTGCTGCTCTGTCATATTTTACATAAGCACTGGGAAAACGTCTTGTAATTAGTGCTGTCATGGAGGATTTTTTTTTTGCTGAAGGATGTTGGAATAATTCATTAGATTATCAAGAAAGGCTTGTGTCCTGAAATGATTAGCACAGTGAAATTTAAACCATTAACGATAACAAGTTTAGAGCTTGCTGCAGTGCAGAGGCACCCGGGGTATGTCTGTGCCTATTTCAATCATTTCTTATAATTAAACATTATGTCCTCCCCCACCCCCCATTACTAAGACCCATCCGAAAATCCTTTTAAGGTGGCACTGCCTACATCAGTGGGTTTACCAGCCTTGGAGGTGTATGTAGTTAGTAGCTACAATAATGCAGCAGTAAATTAAACTGCTGTGAGTTTCTTGGTTTAGAACAAAAGAACCTATCACCCTGGAAGCTATCAAGTTGCATGAGGCAACCCACTATAGAAACAAGAGTCCCTGTTTGAAACCTAAAAATATTAAGTGATGATCCTATCCTTTTAACTACCTTAAAAATCCAGAGACAATCAAAATGGCTTGGCTTTTGGTGAATTTTTTATATGGCTTTTCCTATAATTAGTAAATAGAAAAAAAGATTAGCAAATATCCAGTCTTCAAATAATCATTTATACTGGTACATTTGTGAGTTCATATCTTAGTGAATTTTATTTAAAAGAATTGAAGTGATTGCAAGCTTCACTTTTCTTGTTGGTTATTAGAAACCAGTCAGATTCATAATGTGAACTTTCCTTCTGCTGACAAATCTGCCCCTTCCTGTCTTCCTTGTTCACTAATCAGATCTGACATATTTATGAGTTCACCTAATATGTAATCATATTTAGTAGAAGCTGTTAAAATATTAATGCAATAAATCCCACTGTGAAATGTGATGTGTACTCCTGTTGAAATGTGTGTCCCGTTCTGTATGCACAGCCACCATTTTCTTTCATATGCGCACTCCCCCCCAAAAGATAATGGACTTCCTCGGTCGCTGAAAGTTTTCAAGGTTTTTTAAGAACTGAAAACTGGAACGTTGCAAGTTATGTCTCACTTCTGAGCATTCATTACACTGTATTGTGCATGTTCGATTTATGGCCACAGTCTTTTGTTTCTCTTGAAATCTTGTTAAAAGATCCCCAAGTGCCAGTGGGCTCTATCCCTTCTGAGTTCCTTTTCTTTTCTCCCCCGGCTCTTTGGGAATTCAAGAGTGTCCTGGCCCTGTCTGCTACCGCCACCTCCGTCACTGGGTGTGCTTGCTTCTTTCTTTCAGTCCCAATTAACATGTAGACAATACCATTTCCTCTTAATTCCACTAAGACAATGTTGACTTCTTTAAAGAGACGTTATTACAAAGAAGTCGAAGGAAAATAAAAAACTTTAAAATCAGTGTTTTTATATTCTTATTAAACTGAAGCCTGGCAACAGTCAACAGAAAGTATAGTATAGACCTTTTAAAAATCCTCCCTTCCCCCTCGAATCTCCTGAATGGTTTGCCTTGTTTCTCCTGGCCACAGGAGCGAGAACCCTGCTTCCATCCCCATTCAGGTTAATGTACCGGATTGATATTTGAAGAATCAGCTGCAGTAAGAAGTAAATTGTTATACTGAAATAAATGTGTATTATAACCCAGACTTATAATTCTCAACAGGCCCTCTGTCTTCCTTCCTCTCTTGAGAGGGTAAAATACCTTTCTTCTAAGCATCTCCTAATCCCCCTTTTCCAATTTTAGCCATGCTCACCACTTGCTGGATTATTTTATCAGCCTTCTGGTTGGTCTTCCTTCCTCCGCTCTCACTACTTTGCTCGTTACCCTCTTCCCACTTCCCCAGCACACCCACCACCACCACTGTTCTCTGTGTGGCAGCTAGTGTAAATATTTCTACAGCATAAATTAGGGTATATCACATTTGACTATGTCAAAACCTCAGGTGCTCTTCTTTACACTTAGGGTGAACTCCACGCCCCTTACTGAGCCCAGAAGGCCTTATGTGATCTGGCCCCAGGCGGCCTCACTACCCTCGTCCCCCACCGCCGTCCACCTCGTGCACTCTGCCCCAGCTATATGAGCCTTCTTTCTTTCCTTCATTCGAACACCTTTGACTTGCTCTTTCTTCTGTCTGGAAGGCCTTCCCCCAAATCTTCAGAAGACTGACTCATCATTTAGATCTCAAATCATTAGTTACTTCCTTCAGCATCTTTTCGTGACCACCTAAGTTAAAGAAGGCTGTACTACTCACTTCTATTTTATGTTACCTTAGTTTTCTTCACAATACTTATCGGTTTCTGGAATTGACATATTTATTATACATTCTCCCTCTACTCTTCCCCAGAAAAGGTAAAGAAACTTTGTGTGCCTGTTCGCTACAGTTTCCCTAGCACCTAGAAAAGTTCCCAGCACAGAGTAGCCACTCAGTAAATGGTTTTTGGTTGCTTGGTAACTCTAAAGATCCAGCCTTAATCAAAATCCGTGTCCTATGCCTCCTGGGCTTTAGCCTTATCCCCAGCACAATCCTTGCCCATTTTATTCTTATATTCATTCATCATCTCAGCCATTATAGCCTTTTCCCCCTACTATGGGTTTCAATGCCAGTCTTCCTTCAAAGTCCTTCTTAAAGCCAAACAGAATCCTTAAATATCATTTGCATCTCTCCAGTCATAAATATTATTTTTCACCTAGGCCTCGATCCCCTAATTCCAAGTGGTGTCCTATGTCTGAAACATTTTCTCTCTCCACCCACCACACCCTTTCTTAGTGGTTAAATGAAGCAAGGTTCGCATGCAGACTAGAAACATCTATACAGTTAACAAACCTATACAGTTAACTATATAGAAACCTATACAGTTAACAAAGTCAGCACACTTCATATTACAGTGTTGTGTTGGTTAGACTAGTTGGTGTCTGCAAGTGTGTATTTTTCCCTCCTGGCCCTGGCAGCAGCTTCAGAGAAATTCATGGTAGTTTTGAAAGTGATGCATGTAATATATTTTCAGGACGGCGGTAGGAGCGGGGCGGGAATGTTAGCCCTTAGCCTTTGAGGACTAAGCTGTGGACAGTCGTATAAATACTTAAGTTCTTTCATTTTGTGTGCTTGTCACCTGACAGCTTCTCTCTTCTTTCTTTTGGAGGTAACTGTTCATTGCAAACAGAAAAGCAGAAAAGGAGATGTGCAGAGGCGGCAGAAAGTTAGTGTTGCCATTAAACGGAGGTTGTTTGTCAGCTTTCCCAGACATGTGAACAGTAGTGGTTGAGTCATCGGCCTTTTGTTGGGAAAGCCAAATCAATTCCATTGCCACCAGTAACCATTCCCACTCTCCCATGCACTGTAATATACAACCTTTTGGTTTTTTAATAATTGAACTTTTTCACTGTACTCCTGTGGATTTTTAAAGGTTCTCAAATTGAAATTTTGTTACATTTACTGTAGAAATTAGTAGAAAAATCTGTATGGGAGAATAATAGAAGGAAGAGGGTTTATAACAAAAGCCTTTATCTCCAGATTTCTCTATAAATGTAGTATCTTAGTTGCAAATGAAATTACTATTACACTGACATTTATCCTTAGGAATACTTATCCTTAGAAGTCTTAAAAATCCATTTTATTAAGGTAACTTACATATAATAAAATGCACCCATTTTAAGTGTACAATTTGATGAATTTTGGCAAATGTGTACACCTATGTAACAGTCAAACTATCGAATATTTTCATTGCCCCAGAAACTCCCCTCCTGCCTTGTTGAGTCAGCCCCATCCCCACATTCAGCCCCTGGCTACCACTGATCTGTTTTTATCATTGCAAATTAGATTTGTTGTTCCTAGAGTTTCATATAAATAGAATCATAAAGTATGTACTCTTTTGTGCCTGGCTTCTTTTGTTCAGCATGTTTTTGAGATTTTTCCTTATCATTTTGTGCCTCTGTGGCTCGTTCTTTTTACTAATGAGTACTCTTCCATTGCACAGATATATCGCAATTTGTTTATCAGTTCAACTCTTGATGGACAGTGGGATTCTTTCAGTTTGGGACTATTATGAGTAAAGCAGCAGCTGTGAATATTCATGTACAGGTTTTTGCATGGAAATATGTTTTCGTGGGGGGTGGTAAATACCTAGGAGCGGAGTTGCTGGGCCATGTGGTAAGTATGTGTCTCACTTTATAAGAAACTGTCAGCCGGTTTTCTAAAGTGGTTGTACCATTAAATGTTACTTCTGGCAGTGTATGAGAGACCCAGTTACTCCTCATTCTTGCCAATACTTGGTATGGTCAGCCTCTTTAAGTGTAGCCACTGTAGTAAGTATGTAGTGGTGTCTCATGATTTTAATTTGCATTTTCCTTGTCACTAATGATGTTCATGTTTTTATTGGCCATCCGTGGGTCTTTTTTTGTGCGTAAAATGTCTCTTCAAATCTTTTGCCTATTTAAACAAAAAGCGTTCTTTGTTTTCTTACTGAGTTCTGAGCATTCCTTATATATTTTTGATACCAGTCCTTTGTCAAATACATATATTGTACATATTTTCTCTCTGGTTGTGATTTTTATTTTCTTACCTATTTCTTTGGGAAACCAGGTTTAAATTTTGCCACATACTAACTCACCCATGAAATGTTTGCCTATCCCGATAGCAACAAGATTTTCTCCTATATGTTCTTCCAGAAGTTCTGTATATAAAGCTAGAATCCACTTAATTTTTGTATATGGTCTAAAGTAAAGAACAAGTTCGCTTTTTCTAAATGGATATTTCAGCATCATTTGTTGAAAAGGCTATCCTTTCCCTATTGAATTATCTTGGTACCTTTCTCAAAACTCTACTGACCCTATGTGAGTCTATTTGTGGGCTCACTGTTCTACCCCATCGATCTGCATGTTTGCCAAGCACTGTCTTGATTTTACTGTTGGCTTTACTGTCAGTCTTAAAGTTCAGTAGTATCTGTCCTTCATCTTTATTTTTTTTAAGATTGTTTTGTCTAAAGTTTAGGTCCTTTGCATTTCCATACCTGCTGGGATTTTGATTGATAGTGGGTTGATTCTGTAGATCAGTTAGAAAGTGAACATCTTCATAATATTGAGTCCAATTTGTGGATATAATTTAGCTCTACGTTTATTTAAGTCTCTTTAAAATTCCTTTAGCAATAGTTACGGTTTCAGTTTACAGGTATTCCACATATGTTGTTAAATTCATTCCAAGTATCACATGGGTTTTTTAATGCTACTGTCAATTGTGCAGGCAGACAGTTTTAAAAAACAGTGTTTGCACAGACAGAGGTGTGGTGATTGCTGGGGATGGGGACAAGTGGGGGAGGGTCTGGGGGGATAAATGGTGATGGGGGGAGACTTGACTTGGGGTGGTGAACACACGATACAGTTATACGGGTGATTGTGTTGTGAAATTGTGAAACCTATATAATTTTGTTAACCAGTGGCACCCCAATAAATTCAATAAAAAGGAAAAAGTATATACATATACATACATATATATGTATACACACACACCCACACACACACCGTATTTTTAGGCATGATAAGATGCACCTAGGTTCTAGAGAAGGAAAACAGGGAAAAAATTTTGAATCAAAAAATGTGGTAAAATATTTAATAACATAAAGAACATAATATTTCACCAATGTAAATGTAAACAGAACTCAACAGCAACATCAACAACCACTATTCCTCCCAAATTCGGTGGGGGTGCGTCTTATAGTCTGAAAAAATACAGTATATGTAGTGGTTATCCTTGGGTGGCCGAGTGGGGTAGGGGGCGGTTAGTGACCTGAAAAAAGGAGCACAAGGCAGAGATTGTGGAATTCGTGATGATTTGTTTCTTGATCTGGGTGCTGCCTACATGCATATGTTCACCTTGTGAAAATTCATCAAGCTGTACACTTAAAATTATGTACGTCTATGTATATTATACTTCAATGAAAATTAAAATAGAAAAAATGTGTATTACATAGCGAGGAAGAAAGATATATACTTTTAAAGAGGGAGAATCCAACTCCAACAGTATTGTAAGTGTTAATAATATTAATCATATTATTGTGTGACAGGTAAGTTAAGCATACTTTTTTTTAGATTATTTTGTTTGAGCCTTGCAAAAACCCAGTGGACTGGATTGCATAAAATTCCTTTAGCAATAGTTACAGTTTTACCAAAGATGGAAACAGAGACTCAAAAAATAAAAATAAAAACCACTTACTTATGGTGTGTAATCTTTTTAATGTATCGCTGGATCCAGTTTGCTAATATTTTGTTGAGGATTTTGGCATCTATGTTCATCAGGGATATTGGCCTATAATTTTCTTTCTTTGTAGTGTCTTTATCTGGTTTGGAATTAGGATAATACTAGCCTCATAAAATGAGCTTGGGAGTCTTGCCTCCTCTTGAATTTTTTGGAATAGTTTAAGAAGGATGAGTGTTAGTTGTTCTTTTCATGTTTGGTAAAATACACCTGTAAAGCTATCAGTCTAGTACTTTTGTTTGTTGGGAGTTTTTTTATTACCGAATCAGTTTCACCGATTGTAATCTGTCTGTCTAGATTCTCTGATTCTTCCTGATAAAGTTTTGTAAAATTGTATGTTTCTAGGAATTTATCTGTTTTCTCCAAATTATCCAATTTGTTGGCATGTAGTTGTTTGTGATATTTTCTTACAGTCCTTTGTTTTTCTTTGGTGTTAGTTGTTACTTCTCCTCCTTAATTTCTGATTGTATTTATTTGTTCCTCTCTCTTTTTTTCTTGATGAGTCTATTTAATGGCTTGTCAATCTTGTTTCTCCTTTCAGAGAACCAGACCTTGGTTTCATTGATCTTCTGTGTTGCTTCTTTTTTTAGACTGGATTTCACTTATTTCTGTTCTGATCTTTATTACTTCCTTTTTTCTCCTCACTTTGGGCTTTGTTTGTTGTTTCTTATACGTAGTTCTTTCAAGTGTAAAGTTAGATTGTTTAGAGATTTTTCTTGTTTGTTGAGGTAGGCCTATAATGCTATGAATTTCCCTATTAGAACTGCTTTTGCTGTGTCCTGTAAATTTTGGGTTGTGTTCTCATTCTCATTTGTTTCAAGGTATCTTTTGATTTCTTCCTTGACCTCATTGTTAACCTACTCATTGTTTAGTAACATGTTATTTAGCCTCCATGTCTTTGTGTGTTTTTTAGTTTTTTTCTTGTGATTGATTCCTAGTTTCATACCATTACGGTTAGAGAAGATGCTCAATATGATTTCATTCTTCTTCAATTTATTGAGATTTGTTTTGTGTCCTAACATGTGGTCTTTCTAGCAAAGGTCCGTGTGCACTTGTAAAGAATGTATAGTCTACTGCTTTGGGATAAAATGCTCTGAAGATATCAATTAAGTCTTTCTGATCTAGTGTGTCATTTAAGGCTGCTGTTTCTTTATTGATTTGTTACCTGGAAGATCTATGCATTGATGTCAACAGGTGTTAAAATCCCCAACTATGACTATGTTATTGTCTGTCTCTTTTATGTCCATCAGGATTTGCCTCACATATTCTCAGGAAGTCATCAGGGTGAGGCCAGAGCTTATCAGGCCCAAAGAGACTAAGATTTGGCTCTGTGAAGGGACAGCTCTGCTCTGGTCAGGCACACAAAGGCAAAATGGCCCCTGTCCTAGAGCCACACAACTCAGTCTGTCCAGATTCTGCCAGGAGGAGATGGAACTCAGGAGGAATGGGTGTCCAGGAGTTGGGAGGATGGGGCTAGTGGTTCTCCCAGGAAGGAAGGTGAGGTGCTGGTCAGGCTTCAAGGAAGGTAGGCAGTGTGGCCCCTGCCTTAGACCCACACAATTCAGTTTATCCCAGATTTTGCCGCAACCTCAGCAGGGCAAAGCCACTAGGTGTCTGGTGAGTGGGTCTACCAAAAGCCAGGAGAATAGGGCCGGTGGATCTCCCACAAGGAGGAAGTGCCAGTGAGGTTCACTGGAAAGTGAGGGGAATGGCCCCAGCCCCAAAGTCACATAATTCAGTCAGTGACAGCCCCTGAGTCCTCCCAGAGCACTTCACCCCAGCCAAGGCAGCTAACTCCTCCACAAGATGTAAGCTCCGTACTGTGGACGAGAGTGAGTCCAGAGGGTGGAGCTATTGCTTTGCCCCAGCCTGATGCCACATGGAGGGGAGTGCCCCACCCAAGAAAGATGGCGTCTGTGTCACGTGAGAATGACTCTCCTCACACACCTCAGTCCAGTCCTCCCTCCCTCTGCTGGAGCCCAGGGTGAATGGCTGTGAATGAAATCTTGTGGGTTGGCCCTTTAAGAAGGCGCCTGTGTTTCTAGCAGACAGAATCGCACTGATTTGCACAGACAGATGTTATGTGGGTGCCTCTTCCAGGCTCTGGTGTTCTGAGCTGGAGGGTCCAGATTGGGGTTGAGACCCCACGTATCTCATGACCCACAGCTAAGATATCCCTCTGGAACCTCAGTGCCGCAAGAGCAGAGCCAGCCTTTTTCACATCTCTGCCCTCCCCTCCAGTCTCAATTTGGCTTCTTCTATAAATCCTTGGTTATAAGCCTTTTCTTCAGCTAGTCTTGGTCCTGGCCAGATAGCTCAGTTGGTTAGAGTATCGTCCAGATGTGGCAAGGTGGTGGATTCAATCCTTGGTCAGGGCACATACAAGAATCAACCAATGAATGCATAAATAAGTAGAACAATGAATCAGTGTTTCTCACTCTAAAAAAGTCAGTATATTAAAAAATGACTAGCTAGTCTTCAGTCAGTTATTTAGGATGATCTATAATTTAGTTGTAATTCCAGTTGGTCCACCTACTCTGCCGCCATCTTGGATTCTCCTCTCCTTTTTTTCCTCTCATACTCCACATCCAGTTTATCGGCAAAGTCAGCTGGCTTTGCCTTCAAAATATACATTGAATCTCAATTATCTCTCCCACCTCTACAGCTACCACTCTAGTGCAAAGATTGCTGTCTCTTCTGCGGACTGTTGTAAAGTGGTCTCTTAATTAGTTTCCTTATTTCCATTCACGTTCCCTACAGTCCATTCTCCACACAGCGGTGATCCTTGTCAAAGGTGTCTGAGCATGCCACTCTCAGGCTTTCACTCTAGGTGCTTCTTCATGTGACCTCTTCTTAGTTTCTCATCCTCCAGTTTTTCCTCTCCAGCAGGGAGCCTGGATTTCCTACATGGAGGCTCAAAGCTTTAAGAAGGAGTGAGCAGACGCTGTCTGGGCTCTGAAGTCCCAGAATGTCACTTTCTCTATACATTCTGTTAGAGCCCAGATTCAAAGGTTAGGACAAACTCGGCCTCTTGATGGAAGAAACAGCATTTGTGTTCAGGGAGGACTGGAATTGTTTGGAGCCCTCTGTGGAGATTAGGTACCACCACCTAAACGGCCTGCACGATCTGGCTGGGGCTACTTATCCAACTTCAGTTCTCCTTGCTCCCTGGGCCCTCCTGTTCCTTGAACATGCCAGACAGATGGCCATCCAAGACCTTTGCTCTCAAAATTTCCATTTCCTAGACTGTTCTTCCACTATGTAATAAAATGTCTAGTTCCCTTATTTCCTTCATTTTTCTCTTCAAATAGCATCACTTTAAGAAAGCTTTTCCTGACTCCTTAGACTTAAGTAACTGTATCAGGTTTGTTGTTGTTGTTGTTTACTTGCTACATAACAAATTACCACAACCTTAGGAGGTTAAAACAACACCCATCCATTAGCTCACAGTTCTCTAGGTCAGAAGTCTGGCACAGCATATCTGGGTCCTTGGCTCAGCGTGTCACAAGGCTGAAATCAGGGGTTGGCCAGGCTGACTTCTCTTCTGGAGACTCGGGGAAATTTTTCTTCTCAGCCCATTGTTGTTGGCAGAATTCAGTTCCTTGCCTTTGTAGAATTGAAGTCCCCTTTTCCTTACTGGCTGTCAGCTCCTAGAGGCCGACTGCATTCCTTGCCATGTGGTCTCCTTCCTCTTCTGCAACCAACTGGCAAAAACTCTGCTTTCAAAGAGCTTATTTGATTAGGTCACATCCACCAGAGTAATCTCCTAACCTGAAGGTCAGCTAATTTGGGACCTTAATTAAATCACAGCAGTACCTACATATTTGTTTGAAAAACTGAGAGAAGATGTGTATACACCAGGAGCCAGGAGTCTTGGGACCATCTTATAATTTTGTGTGTCCCCTTATCCTGCTTTATTTTTCTTCCTAGCATTATAGACATTGTATTTCCTGTTTATTTGGTTATGTTTTTAACTTGCTGTACACACTAGAATATCAGTTACCCCAATGATAGAGACTGCTATTTTTGTTCAGTGTTATATTCCCAGCACCTAGGATAGTGTTTGACACATTGTAAATGCTCAATTAATATTTATTAACTAAATCAATTGATAAAATGACTTTGTAGCATATAATCTTTTTAATCCTTGCCCAAGGATACATTTATTGATTTGAGAGATAGAGGTTGGGGTAGAGAGAAATAAACTTAGGTGCGAGAGAGAAACATTGATCAGTTGCCTACTAGACATGCCCTGACTGGGGACCAAACCCCCAGCCGAGGTATGTGCGCTGACCAGGAGTCAAATCTGTAACCTTTTGGTGCATAGAACAATGCTCCAACCAACCAAGCCACACTGGCCAAGGCTATAGCACATAATTTTGATGATAGTGGAGATGGGATTTTTTGGAAGGTAAGTGTAGATGAAACATATAACTGTTATTTAAGCTCCAAATTTCGCAGCATCTCAAATTATTCATTGGCCTTTCTTTGTATGGAGAATTTCTTATTTCACTATTAAAAAATAATTTGTCGCCCTGGCTGGTGTAGCTCAGTGGATTGAACATGGGCCTGTGAAGCAAAAGCTCGCTGGTTCGATTCCCAGTCAGGGCACATGCCTGGATTGCAAGCCAGGTCCCCAGTAGGGGGCACATGAGAGGCAACCATACATTGATGTTTCTGTCCCACTCTTTCTCCTTCCCATCCCCTCTCTCTAAAAATAAATAAATAAAATATTTTAAAAAATTATTTGTCAGTAATTGTATAAATGTCTAGTAACTGGTGTATACAAGAAAAAGCAAATTAGCTTTTTTTGCTTGCGAGTAATAACATGCTTTCAGCTTTGGGTTTTCATCTATATATCTCCAAATAATGTCTTCCTGTGAACTTTTGGAAATGGGTGCCTAGTCATACAGCAGTATTCCAGTTTACCGACTTACTGTGGTATTTTTGTAGTTTTCCTTGTGATTGCTATTCACAAACATTGAATTACTGATAGAGTAACAGAGTGAGCTCCGTCATATAGACGTGACATAGCATGCAAGACCAGCAAATTATGCATTTCCCTCATTTTCAATACTTACAGTTCTATGTTTTTTTAATCCACCCCTTTTACAGACAAAACTTGCCAATGGCACTTCCAGTATGATTGTGCCCAAGCAGCGGAAGCTCTCGGCAAGCTATGAGAAGGAAAAGGAACTGTGTGTCAAATATTTCGAGCAGTGGTCAGAGTCCGATCAAGTGGAATTTGTGGAACATCTCATATCCCAAATGTGTCATTACCAACATGGGCACATAAACTCGTACCTTAAACCCATGCTGCAGAGGGATTTCATAACTGCTTTGCCAGGTGCGTCTGCGGGTGTTGCGAGCCATTAATTTGCCTGGAAGATATGACAATGGTAATGGTACTGGATGTTCAGCTGTACATCTCTGTTTTTAAAAGTCTTTATTGGCTTGATGTTTACAAACTGAATCCTTTAATCGTACCTTCTTGGAGTATAAATAAAAAAAAATCAAACTCTGGAAACAGAAACTCTTCTTTTCCCTATTTTCTCCCTTTTTACTGACACACCAGTCAAGTAACATCTTTTCAGGTTTGAGATGTGTGTTAGTTTCAAGACATGTTAATTTGTATACTTGGCTTTGGATTTCTAAGGGAGTTTATCAACAGAATATTTAAATTGTAAGAATGAATAAGAAACATTTTTGAGTATTTTAGAAAGAGTATCTGAGGATATAAATTCCAGGCTTTGCAATCTCACTGTGCACAGTAACCAAATAACTATTGTAAACTGTGTGTGTGTGTGTGTGTGTGTGTGTGTGTACAAACACACTGAAGTATCCATATATGCACAAACACACAAACTTAAAATACTTTGTTTTGGAAGGTGCTGTGGTTGTGTTACTGAATGATGGTGATCTAGGACATGACATAAGCAAAGTTTAAAATATAAAAATAAAATTTCCCAGAGCCCCACCATTCAAAGAGAACTATTGATGTGCTATTAATATTTTGGCATGTAGCCTTCTTGTTATTTCTCAGTGTGTGTGTGTGTGTGTGTTTCCTTCTAAAGCTGGGATCTTATGTGTTTGTAACATTTTTTCTTAATATTTCTCTTAATGTATTTTCTAAGTATTCTTTAAAAACATTTTATAGGATTAATTCTTGTTTTTATTTTATTTTTAAAAATTTTTTAATTTAAATTATTTTATTGTTGTTCAATTACAGTTGTCTGTATTTTCTCCCCACTCCCACCCCCGCCCCTTGAAACCCACCTCCCTCCCTTCCTTCCACCCTCCCCCTTGGTCTTGTCCATGTGTGCTTTATAGTAGTTCCTGAAAACCCTCCTCTCCACTGTCTCCTCCCCCTCCCCTATAGGATTAGTTCTTTGTGAGGGTTAAAGCACATGGTTAGTCTCTTTATTGAACATTAAAGTAGTTTAAAATGTTTCTCCTATTGTAAACAATTTGTGGTGGACATTCTTATCTTCAGTAATCTTTTGGGCATCCTAGGGGAGAATACCAGAAGTGGGATTCCTATATTAAAAAATGATGAGAATTTTAAGGCTTTTAGTACATGTGCCAAACTGTCGTCTAAGAAAAATATACCAACTGATACCTTCCCCAAAACTGTTTATTACCACTTTGCTTAATCTTTGCCAATTATAGCTTTTTTTAAATTTGTCTTTCCAAATTGTGATTTAAATTGCCCTCTAAAACAAAAGAAATGTCTAGGTAAAACTTAGAAATAACCATTTTAAAGCTGAATTTGTACCTGTAGCTTTTGTTAGAGAAGGATTCTGCCCCCTCTTCACTCATCGGATTTTGTTTCAGCCGCAGGCCATCAGTTTTCTTTGTCCGAACAACCTGTGCGCGCCTCACTGCTGTGCTCTGCCCACTCACTGAGAGCCGCTGCTCTCCCAAGCGTGTGCCACTGAGAACTGAACAGGACTTGATTAGGCCAGTGTAGCCCTTTGCCTCATACCGATCCCTGGTGTGTACCTGCTGACCACTTTACAAGATTAACTCATCAGTCTAATTCTTTACGTCCATTTTAACTTACAACCCTACATCATCTGGCTACATTTAGTAAGCCAAACTGCTTCAAAAAATGCCTGCAATCCATTAATGTAATGGGTTTGTTGGGAGTGTTAGGTGAAATTACTTCCAAAGACTTATTATAGGGACATTGTGAACGATCAGGAGCAATTCGACGGCAGCCATCGGAAGCACAGGAACAGATTTTGGAAACTTCCCGTGGTGTAGAAAGTTTCAGTATAAAGAAGCAGGAATTGTATCATCACTGTATTTTGCATGAAGAACTAATTATTATATCTTTAATTGGCTTATAATAATGTTCCTTTAATAAGAATGAGGTGATGGATGCCTCCATCTGCTTATGCTTAAATATGAACATGTGATGCCAGCCAAACAAGATTCATTCAATGCTTCCTTTTCTGAATCTGCTGAAAAATGTCACTGATATCCATACAGTTTTTATAATTAGAATAATGTTTAAACACATTTGGGTTGTTGTTAATGGGGTCCAAGTGTGTCTGTACGATTCAGGGGAAAGGCAAAAATGAGGTGTGGCCTTCTTTTCTGATATTAAGTTTGTGCCGGAGGGAGTCAGCGTTTGAAGGAGTCCTCCTGCACTAGTTAAGTCTTCAGCAAACCTTCAGTATGTAACCCATAAAGAGAAATAACCTCGAATGTTTTTGTCTCACTCATGAATTAGAACAGCAGCAAAAGGTTTATTAGTGCAATCATCCTATTTTGTAGGGTCTGTTCTTTTGAGGCCTCAGCACAGATTTGAGTGGTAGAGAATTTTAATTGGGCAGCCCATCTGGGTCACACAGCCCAAGATCTACTTGTCCACTGTTTTTTTTTCTGTACATCCTACAAAATACACTGAAATTCTAACCGAGTTATCTGTGAGTCTGGGAATTTTTTTTTTTCATTTTTGGTCAACTGTCATTTAGGTTTTATAGCAGCAACTGTTCTCAAATATAGTCTCTTTTTTTTTAAACATCTGAAATTAAACTCATCCTTGAACTTAAACATACCTCTCTGTCTTCCCTCTTGGGATGTTCCTATACCGATCTGTATTTCCTTTTTCTCTCCTTTCTGCATGCCCAAACTTCTATAACCCAGCACATTCTGACTTAGTGCCTCTCCCCCAGTACATTTAAAGGATATTTCTTTTACTGAACAGCTTTGGAACTGCAGCAGTAATAGAAACAGAATGAGAAATGGACCTAATATAGAGATTTGGGGGGGTCTGAATCACAGAGTTGGAGATGCCATCCATAGAACATCCCCTAGTGCTGAAATCCATACAGATAGATGTGAATTGTTTTCTGAAATGCTTTTTATTTTTAATGTCTTGGGGGGTTTGCTGGATGTTAGCTTTAACCTCCTTATCTAAAGGAAGATAGAAAATATTGTTCATTTCTGTAACCTTATGGAAAAATTATTGACACTCATTTGACCCAAGTCTCTGTTTGAACAAGAAACTGGACTGCGCTAGAAACAGTAATGTGCCTTCATAGAATAAAGGCTGTCCTGTTTTAAAGAACAGTTCATAAAAAATCATTCACCACCTCTGTTCTTCTCCTTTGCCTCCTCTCGCCACCAAAAGCTCGGGGTTTGGACCACATTGCTGAGAACATTCTGTCATACCTGGATGCCAAATCTCTATGTGCTGCTGAACTGGTGTGCAAGGAGTGGTACCGAGTGACATCTGACGGCATGTTATGGAAAAAGCTCATCGAGAGAATGGTCAGGACAGATTCTCTGTGGAGAGGCCTGGCAGAACGGAGAGGGTGGTGAGCCTTTTAACTTTCTTACCGTTACAGAGCTTCGGGACCTGGCCACACAGTCACTGGAATATCGTTGAAAACCAGTGAGACCGTTTCTCACTTACTACAGTGATTTTGCTGGTTTGTAGCAAAAAAATGTCAGAGTTGTTCATGAACTCGGCAGTTTTTCTTCTGACCAACCACACATAAATGACATAATAATGTGTTCATACTGCTTTGCAAAAAATAATGAAAACCTGGCCAGCCCTCCTATTTAAAGCATATTCTGTTCTCTGGGCAAAAACAGTAGTACCCTGAAAAGGGGGTGAGGGGCAATTTATAAGGCAGGTAGATGCCTTTGAATCACAAAGAAGCCACCAGATTCAGCTTTCCCCTAAACCTGTCCAGAACAAATAATTTTCTCCTTCAGAAGATTCCTTGCCTTTAGCTCCTGCCTGTGGTGTTTTATCACCTTTGTAATCAAAATTATTTTTATGCCCAACTAGAATAAGAACTATGGCCATCAGAAGAGTGAAAGATGGAGTTTGGTATAAATAATTGTTTCTTCATAAGACTTATATTTTCTCAAGATTTACTGCTTAATCTTGAATTCCTTAAGGCATTATATAGTCAGCAGCCTGAGACTTCAGCATTTCGTTGTTTTCTTACCAGAGTGGTATCGTTTTATTCGAACTTCTGGAAGATGCCGTCTGTATATAGTTTTCACTCAGAGGATGCCCCTGGAATGTCACTCTAAGAAAGTCAGGTGTAAATATTTCCGTAAAACGAAGGTGGCATTCCGTGCCGTAGCTGACCACACGAGCAGGCGGGGCATGCTCAGTGCCACTGAAGCCGATAGTCCTGTCAGCTCTTTTTCTCAGATCACACAGATTACAAAACGGCTCCGAGTGAAAGGCCAGCTCTTCTGAGCAGTTTTCTTAAAAATGTAGTCGGCTCCCTTCCTTTTTTAAATCTTTGAAATTAATTAATGTGTAATAAACAAAATGGCCTATAAGTATTATACCAAGTACTGCAAGAGATTTCTGTCATTCTGGCTATTAGGAAGACTTTAAAATTTCTCTCAAATTTAATTAAAGGAAGCAAATGTCAAGCAGTTCTTCAGCTATTTAAAAATTGCATCAATGAAAGTATTTTGTTGTCTCCTTCCGAAATGTGTTTTTTTTTTATCCTCACTTACTTCACGATATAGGAAAATAGAAACCTTATCTTTCATAGCTTATTTCATATTTTGAAAATAAAGTCTTATAGTAGGAAAAGGCAAAATAGTATATAGTTATATGGTATTCAAAGTCCATGATTTTGTTGAGCTTGCCAAGACCAGCCTTGCAGATGGAGCAGGCAGTCGCTTGCATGGGAGAACGTTAGGGCAGCTAGGAATGTTCTCTACCCCTGGGGGCGGGGAAAAGAAAAGAAAAGAGAAGAACTCTCCTCCAAATAACTCTTGACCTGAAATTTCTGTTGCAGAGATTCGTTCCCATAGCTATGAAGGTTTTGTTCCCTGTTAAAATACATCTAGTTCCCATTTGGACTGTGAAGGACAGTGGACCTCTGTCAGACACTGAGAGTGTACAGAGTCTTTCTTGAAGATAGGGAGAGCAGGAAGCACGTGGGCAGATTTTGGCAGATGCATGTGAAATGCCGGAGATAAACACAGGCTTCACAATTTTGCTTACAGTTGACACTAAACAGCAAGGTCTGTTCTGTAAGCTATAGTGGTGGGCGGGGGGGGGGCAGGTCATTGGAGAGGTGGTCTTTTGGCCTTTTGAAAGGGGTATATAAAGGTATAGCAGAGAAATAATCCAGGATCCAGCTTTCTCTCTTTCCCAGTCTCTTCAGCCACAGGAACCCGCTCCTGCTCTCTGAGTATCCGTCAGGATTCTGACTACATTCTTTTGTTTTTGGCCATATTTATCAAGTTAGCTTGATACAGCCCCATGAAATTACAAATATTTGTCTTTGGTACCCCATGAAGACCTCTTCCAGTATGCCCTTGACTTTCCGTGGCAGTTTCTATTTTTACATGTTGCCTTTCTTCCTGTGTTGGTATCCTCCTCTCACTTTTTAAAAAATTTCAGTCTATGATCAGTCTTTCATTTTGTTCTTCAAGTTACTTTACTGAATCTACTACATCAGTGAAGTCTTTGTTACACCTTTTCCCAGATGCCATCTTGGATAGTTCTGTCCATTTCTTCCAAACAAAAATAAATAAGTAAATACAGTTTTCTAATAAAGCTTTTGATTTAACTAATACTTTGCTGTTGTAATTTATATCTAGATGAATTTGACAGTCTGACTCTATGGCATGAATTCTGTCAGTTTCTTTCTTGAATAATACTGAATATGCTCTCTCTGCTCAGTAATGGTAACTCTTAAAAGTGTAATAAAAGACAACCTGGGAAAAGTCCGTTTTCTTAATCAGCAGCTCACATTTGTGATAAAATTCTGAGCTTAATATTTAGCATTTATCAGGCACTCACTCTCTCAGAGGCTCTAGGCGTTTTGTATAGCAGTGGTCCCTGTTGTCAGAGAGCTTCCATCGTGAAACGTTTTGACTGATAACATAGATGGACTGAGGAGCCAGTTTGGAATACCTAGCCACCCTTTTTTATAACCCCTTTGATTTGAAGAAATTCAGATACTTTAGCAAGTCAGGGTAACTACAGTGCAGCAGAAAATGAGACCCAAGGTTGACATGATTTCTCTTTCCTTAGGTGTAGAGTTTCAATGCTTATGAAGAAAACCTAGGGTGTCTGTGTAACCAGAGATTAAGAGGAGGGCAGGAATCGTTGAGGAATAGTGGGCACTGAGAGACAGCAAAGTGGTTAAGGT
>PVKM010000259.1:0-103988 GCA_004027735.1 Carollia perspicillata
TTATTCACTTTCCAATTACAGTCAACATACAATATTATTATATTAGTTTCAGGTGTATAGCATAGTGATTAGACATTTATATACCTTGCAAAGGCCTTGATTATATGTTTACAATTTTGGCTTCAGATTTATTGGGAAATGAAAACATTTGCCATTACAGTCTTCTATTCAAGTGTAACATTTCCTTCTTTGTTCTCCTCTCAAATTCTGTGAAGATGTCTTAAAGACATTTTTAATAAGTTGTATATGAGAAGTTCTGTAAGTCATTTGCATCAAAATAGTGTGTTTCAAGTCTTTCAGTGCTGTTTTAAGATATAGTAACTTCAGGAGATAAATGCTGCTACCTTAGATAAAGCATCACCTAGATAATTATTTAAGTTTCTTTTATACAGAAATTCCCTTGGATCCTGCTCAACTCTGTCAAATACTCAAAATCCAGTCTTTGAGCCATACAAATTTCACACACATATATAGCATTATTCCACACTTAATATTTAAAAAATAGCATCTCATCAGATAATAAATAGATTCTATCCGTTCAGCAACCTTGTACTTTTTGTACTTCTTCATCAACCCTATTAAGAAACAGAACAAGTAATTTGATATCCATTTCACACATTTGAAAATTGTGATTTTTCCATATTATGTAACTTTCTGAATGTTATGTGATTAAAATCTTGTAGAATGAAAAATTAATCTGACCTCTTCTGTATTTCCACTTTAGAGTTTTGAAAGCAAAATTAAAGTGCTATGAAAATTCATCAAAGAAAGGACTATGTGTGGTCAGAATACTAAAGTGGGTAGAGAGTGGGATCATTAAAATATGACCAGAAAAGGCTTCAAGATAAAATTATCATTGAAGTAAATAGTAAAGAAAAAATAACATCCAGGTGATTGTGAAAAGTAAGTAGGTTTTTGCATTTAACATGAAGTTGTATTAGATCACTTACTCTGGTTGCAAGTATTCTAATAAACACAGAGTCTCATGAGCTCTGATCCTTAACACTCTAATCATAAGTTAATGTTTTGTTTGTGCCCTATAATACGTATTTACTTTCACAGAACACTTAAATTTTCTATTTAAAGCTATCAATTATGACAGTGCTCTGTCACATGTATCAGTTAAAAGAACAGATGGATGCAAGGCATTTTTCTGAGATATTGAAGCAGATATCCTGAAGACTACTTATGGAAGAAGAAACCATTAAGGCAACACTGATAAAGTGAATTAAGGAACTAAAACATTTTACAGGAATTCAGTGAACCATGCCTTAGGCATCCATTATATTAGAGCTACTTTAAACAAGTTGATTAACTTAGTCTGCATAACCTACTAGTTGGGTATTGTTTTCCTTATTTTAATAGTAAGGTACATACAATTCAAGTTTAAGGACTTGTTAATGAATTAAGTTGCTTGAGAACTGAATGCAAGTCTTTCTGACTCCAAAGCCCTAAAATTCTCATTTATCATAACATAGCACATTTTCAAACATTGGAAATAACTGAACAAATGAAACATTGAGCACACATATCAAAACATTTTACCTTATTTGTTACATATATTTAGAGAGGTATAATTTTCATTAACAACTGACCTTTTTAATGAAGAGTTTAATGAACTTTGACATATATACAGTAATGTAAATACTATTATAATCATGATATAGACTATTCCCATCACCCTGAAACTTTGCCCTGAGTCCCTTTATAGTCCCTCCTTTTGCCTCATTTCCATCCCTCATGAATACTTATCTGTTTTCTATTCCTCTAGTTTTACCACTTCTAGAATGTAATATAAATAAGTTAAGACCATATTTAGTCTTTTATATTTGGCTTCTTTCACTTAAGACACTTTTCAGTGTCAATTATTTTCTTGCATACACAGTAGTTCATTCTATTTTATTGTTCAATAGTATACTACTATATGAATAAATTAAATTACTTTTTACCCATTCTCAAATTCTTGAAAATTTGGTGGTTTTAGTATTTAGTTATTTTGAATAAAATTATTATAAATTTTGTCTACAAGTCTTTTCATAGTCACATATTTTCATTTCTCCTGAGTAAGTACCTAGAAGTAATGTTACAGATCAAATGGGAATGGTATATACAACTTTACAAGTAACTTCCAAACTTTTTTCAACAATATTTTGCCATGTGTAATGTGCACCCAAGTTTTTGGACCAAACATGCAGAAAAAAATTTTTGTTTTCATTTTTTTAATTGAACTTTTATTTATTTGTATTTAGAAACAAAATGGATTATCATATTCCAGGGTATTATTTTGCATATGGATACTGTTATTGCTTTCTAGAGTTACACTTTTAATGCATAAGCATAAATAAAAAATTATAAACATTTATAGACTGTATTTTTGGACTGTAAGACGCATTGCCCCTGCAAATTTGGGAGGAAAACAGGGGTGCATCTTATAGTCTGAATGTAGCTTACCTGGCTCACTTTTTTGGAGGTGGTGGAGGCCTATGTTATTTATGTTATTTATGTTATTAAATATTTTACCACATTTTTTTGCTTCAAAAATTGTTTTCCTATTTTCCTCCTCTAAAACCTAGGTGCGCCTTATGATCCAGTGCATCTTACAGCCCATACAGAATTATTATTACCCATGTATAATGCACACCCTTGTTTTTCCCTAAAAATTTGGGCAAAGAAGTGCACATTATACACAGGAAAATACAGTATTTGTTTTGCACCCCCTCCAGTAAAGTATGAAAATCTCATTTCATCTATATCTTTACAAACTGTCAGGTTTTTTTTAATTGTAGCCTTCCTAGTCGATATATGGAAATATTGCATTGTGATTTTAATTTCATTTCTCTGATAATAATGTTAAATATCTTTCCATGTGTTTCTTTGCCATTGGTATATTTTTGTTCATATATCATTTCAAATATTGTTCATATTTTTATTACTATTATTCAACTGTAAGAGTGCTTTTAAAAATGTTTTTAACACAGTTTGCTGCCAAACTTATATTGTTCTTTTTTTAATTTTTTTAATTGATTATGCCATTACAGTTCTCCCATTTCCCCCTTCATTCCCCTCCATCCTGCCAACTCCCTCCCACCCACACTCCCCCTCTTTAGTTCATGTCCATGTATCATAAGTTCTTTAGCTTCTACATTCTGTTGAAGAATCAAAGATTCTAGTTTTGATGAAACCTGCAAACTATAATGGAGAATCTGATTGCATTGTTGATATCTGTTGATAGCTTTCATGTACTACAAATATCTCTTTACTTTCCGGCCTACATCTAGGAAAGCTGATGAGAAACCCCAGATACTTCTTATTTGGTGTTATCTGAAATTTCAAATTAAGTAAGCCCCAGTCTGGGTACTAGAACTCTTGCCCTAGCACCACCTGCTAACTACAAAAAAGCCAGGTACACCCTCTTTTTCTGTCAGTTTTTTAACCGGCTTAGGATCCTGTCCTGATCTCCTCAGAAAGCCCCGTTAAGTGATTAATAAACCTTTTATGCCCTCTTGGTGCATATGTGACATCATCAGTGTTGACATCTGTATTGTCTATTGCCGCTCTAATAAATTACCACATGCTTTGTGGCATAAAACACAACAAATTTAGTATCTTATAATTCTGTATGGTGTGAGTTTCACAGGACCCAAATTAATGAATTGTTATGGCTTCATATCTTTCCGGAGGGTCTTGGAGAAAATTCATCACTTTTCATTTTCTGGCTCCTATACACCACTGCAATTCTTAGCTAATGGCTTCTTCCTTCATCTTTAAGCCAGTAATACAGCATCTTCAAACCTGTCTCTGACTCTGATCTCTCTACTTCTCTCTTCCAGTTTGAAGAAATGCTACTATTACATTGGGTCCATCCAGATAACCTAGGATAATCTCCCTGTTTTGAGGTCAGCTAATTAACAACCTTAATACCACTTGTACTTTAAATCCCCTTTATCAAACAAGATAACACATTAACAAGACATAGGGATTAGGATGTGGATGGACATTTCTCAGGAGTCATTATTCTATCTACCACATCTGAAATATACTGCTGCCTCTTGGCAGAGACACAGCAAAATGCAGTTACAAAGTAATGCAGAACTGCATTACAAAGAAATGCAGTTCTCTTACTGTTCTCCTACAGAAATCTTATAATTTTAGCTTTTATATTTAGGTATTTCATTTCCATTTTGTTACTATTTTTAATATGGTAAAAGAAAGTGATACAAGTTCGATTTTACATATGTATATTTCTAAAATTATTTCTAAAATGTTTACAATAACTAGATGAATAACATCTTTATGTACACAATTATGTAATTTTTATAGTTATTAGTTATTTGGGAAGTACTTGTGGAAAAGACTATCCTTTATTTACTGAATTCTGTTGCAATATTCTCAAAAATCAATTGACAACAGATATGAGGATTTATTTATGAACTATAAATAGATCACAAATAGATCTTTTCCTGATAACCCCACAGTGTGTTTATCATTATACAATTTTGGTCAATCTTGAAATAAATTAGTGTATACTTTCCAGTAGTGTTGTTATTCAAATTATTTTGGCTATTTTTGTTATTTTGAGTTTTTACATTTATTCTTGAAAAAAATCATCAAATTCTACCAAATAATTGAAGACTTATTGACTAAACAGGACAATTTGGGAAGAACTGGCATCCTAACGATATTGAGTATTTTGATCCATCATTGAGGTAAATGTCTTTATTTATTTTATTTATTTGTTTAATCTTTTATTGTATTTTTCCATTACCATTTAGTCCCCTTATAGTCTCCTTCCCCCAACAATCACCACACTGTTGTCCATATCCATGAGTCCTTTATCCTTTTTGCTCAATCTCTACACCCCCAACCTATCTCTGCCACACAGACACTTGCTGTCATCTGCTCTCCATCAATGAATCTGTCTCTGTTTTGCATGTTAGTTCAGTTTGTTCATTAGGTTCCACATATGAGTGAAATCATGGTATTTGTCTTTCTCTAACTGGCTTATTTCACTTAGCATATTCATCAGATTCATCCATATTGTTGCAAAGGGTAAAATTTTCTTCTTTTTATGGCTTGGTAATGGTATTCTATTGTCTAAATGTCCCAGAGTTGTTTTATTAATTCATTTATTGATGGTGAATTGGGCTGCTTCCATATTTTGGTGATTGTAAATAATGCTTCAATGAACATAGGGGTGTTTCAGTTCTTTCAAGTTAGTGTTTTTGGTTCCTTCAGCTATATTTCCAAAAGTGGGATTGCTGGGTCAAAATGAAAACCCATTTTTAATTGTTTGAGGTATCTCCATACTGGTTTCCACAGCGGCTGCACCAGTCTGCATTTCCACCAACAGTGCAAAAGTGTTCCCCTTTCTCCACATCCTGGCTAGTTGTTGTTTGTTGATTTATTGACGATAGCCATGGTTTTAATTTGCATTTCTCTGATGATAAGTTATGTTGAACATCTCTTCATATGTCTATTGGCCATCTATATGTCTTCTTCAAAGAAGTATCTATTCAGGTTGTTTGCCCAATATTTAATTGGGTTGTTTACTTTGTTTGTTGTTCTTAGTTCTAAATTCTCTTAATAATATTAAATACATTTTCACAGTACAAGTGTTATTTGTTTTATGTTAAAATTATCTCTAAATACTTCTTGTTATTCTTTCATTTTATTATTCAAATAATTTTTCGATTCAATTCCCAATATTTGTATTGATGGTAAAAATAAGATTTTTTGGCATGATGATCTTTTATATGTTATCTTGGTAATATATTTATAAATTATTGTTAATGTTTTATGTGTACATTAGAATTTTTTATGACTATTTCATGTTAACTGCAAAAAACACTTGAAATCTTCTCATTAGTTGTATGACATATTTTTTCTTAATTTGTTATAATTACTATATTAATTGTATTATGAATAAACCATTAAATAATGAATATAAACCTTTTACTTGTTTCCAATCTTTAAAGGAACATATTTAGTTTTCACTATTTATTATATTACCTGTGTATTTTTAGGCATATTTTATCAAATATGGGAAGATGCTCTATCATTTATTTTTTGAAAGTTTTTATTTTTTCATTAATTGAGTTAATTTTATATTTTTGAATTTAAGTTGATAATGCATTTTGTCTTTTGTTTGTAAATAGGATGAATTCTACTGCTAAGATTTTGAATTTTGAACCAATCTTGAATTTCAGCCATAACTTCTTCCCACCTGACCCTTTTCTTCTTTATGATTTTTATAATTTTTCTACATAATTAATCTCAGTTTGTTAACATTTTGTTTAACACTTTTATATATTATAAAAATAGTGAGTTATAATTCTTTTTATTGTAATTACTTTGTTTGGCTTTGGTATTAAGCTATGTGAACTTCCCAAAATAGCTTTCAAAGTATATTGCCCTCTTCTGTTTCCAGGTACAAATTGTTTAGAAGTGATATTTGTCCATTAACTGTATGGCAGAGTTTATGAGTGAAGATTTTGGGCCAGGTGTTTGTGTGGGTGAGTGTGTGTGAAGATGTTAATTACAAATTCAAGATATATATATTTCTGTTTTTTTTTCTTCCTGAGTGAGCTTTATACATTTCAAAGTATGTCCCTTTTATTTAAGTTTTAAGGATTCATTTATATAGAGTTGTTTATAATATTCTTTTATTATTCATTTAAATTCTGTAGGATTCATAATAATGTACTCTTTATCATTTCTGATATTGAACATTTGTGACCTTTAAGTCTATAATTTGTTACTTTATGGTTTTTGATAAGAAATTTCATTCTACTGTATGTAATATTTCTTATTGCTTTGATTTATTCAAGATTTGCTCTTTTGTGGTTGTCAGTAGTTAGAAAATTATGCGGTGATTTTTTTTTTTTGTTGTTGTTGTTAATTGGGTCTTTTTGCACTGCTATTTTTTCCTATATAGAGTTTTCTTAGTTTCTTAAAAAAATGTGTTTTTTTAAAAGTCCTTCATTAGTGTTGGAAAATTCTTATATATTGTCTCTTTCAATATTTCTTATCACCCCTTCATTCTTCTCATTCAGGAGCTGTGATTATAGAAAATTTAGACTGCTTGATATTATTTGATCAATACTCTCCAGTTTCTTGTTTTATTTTGTTTTGTTTTTTTTCTGACACAGTTTTATTTTTGTGTTTCTATTTGGATAATTTCTATTGACATATGCTCAAGATAACTGATTCTTTTCTCTGTAATGTGAGTTATAAAAACAAACTCATAAAAATATTCTTTATCTCATATTATATTTTTCATTTCCAATTGTTTTTTTCTGTAATATCAATCTCTCTGATGAAATTCCTCATCTATCTCTGCATGCCTACTTTCTGTTAGATTTTTAAATATATTAATCATAGTTATTTTAAACCCAGTCCTGATACACCTTCCATCTAGGTCACCTCTTAATGTAATTGTTTTGAATTTTCTTCCTCTTGATAATATACTGATTTCTTCTTTTATCCCCATATGTGTTTTCTAGTTTTTTAATTTATTTGCAAAGATTACTTATAAAGGAAAGTTAAAGGTTTAGGCGAATAACACTTTTGTCAAGAAATGGACACTGCTCTCCTTTTAAGCCATTAGTTTGGTGAGTGGAGTGACCATGCTTTCGATAGGACTCACGTTGTAGTTTCTGTGGTGACCTCAGTGAATGACAGGCCTCCAACACTGCCGCCCCGGAGGCTGCTGTGCCCTTGGGCTTAGAGGGAGGCCTGAAATGTTGAAGGGTTTTTCATCAGCTTGTGAACACTTAAAAAAAAGAAAGGGAGTGAGAATCTTTTTCTAAGTTATTTTTCCATCCCAAACAATAATAGTCTATAGTCATTTTATCTAATTTTAAGGCTCTTAGTGGGAGTAGGTTAAGAGTGGGAACTTCTCTGTTCTTCTCCAGTTTCAGTCTTAGCCCAGTCTTGTGTATTTGAGCCTCAATGGTAGGAATTTCTCAGTATTCCTACAACTTCCTCAGAGATAGTCAAGCTCTCCCCAAACTCAGAGTGAGCCCGCAGGGGTGTCCAAGCTGCAGCCCACGGGCCGCATTCAACTCAAGATACCTGTGAATGCAGTTTTCCAGTAGAAACCACAAATTTACTTAAAACATTACGAGATTTTTTGTGTGATTACATGCCACAATATATTTAATGTGTAGCCCAAGACAACTCTTCTTCTAGTGTGTCCCAGAGACACCAAAAGACTGGTCACGACTGCTATCACGTAGCAGGGTGTCTTGGCCTCCCTGAGTGGCAGCAAAGATCTGCTTTGCATTAGTGCAGAATCCTGTGCAAATCAGTTGTCAGCCATCTTCTAGTGCCAGATAGTATTTATCAGTGTTAATAAAATGAAAAGGAGAGGTGGGGCTGTATTTACTAATCCTCACTCAACAACAGTTGATCTTTGCTTAGAGCTGGGTGGGAGGGTTTACTTAAGACAATTCCAAAATGCCCACAGGTGCACAGCTGGAATGACAGAAAAGGGATCCAAGCAGATATCAGACCTATGCATTTAATAATGAAGTAATAAGCAATCCCCGTTTAAAAACCCATCTTTCTCCTATGGAAAAGTCACACATTTCTTTCTCATTTGTAAGTCATGGTAGGGCCTAAAGTACAGGTTTCTGAAATGTGTGTTTACACTAGGTCTTTTATCCCAGCCTGCATAAATATGTGAACCCAGTTTCAATCTTCAGTTATGAAAACAACCCTTGTTCATATTTTTGTATCCCTCCTTTCAATGGGACTCCTGCCACAAGTTTCAGGTTTGTGCCAGATGACTGTAAATTGAAAAACAAATAAAAAGAGAAATAAAATATCTTTATCCTTCTACTCCCTGGCCACATGCATCCAATAAAAACAAGAGAAAGCAGATGAGATCTGATAATTAATAGGCTATTTTACCAGCTAGCATTGTTAACTGAAGAAAAATCTGACAAAAAAGTTTTATGCAACTTTAGAAAATGAATGTTTTTTTAATTTTTTTACAAAGTAACTGCAAAGGAATTCCAAACAAAGGTGGGATTTTAAAAATATATTTTTAGAAATGAAATAGTTTAGGTCAGCTAAGTTCTAAGCTGCTTATTGGTACTGGAAGCTGGTTAGAGATGGTGATAGTAGAAAAGAAATTTTCTTAAGCCTTAATAAAATGAATCAAATGATTAAACTATCTTTGTGACCTGTTCTTCAGCCTTGTCAGCTTACTTTTCTCATTATACATACAAACTTAACAGAGAAGAGGAAGAATCAATCTCTAAAAATGCCAGAGGAGAATGGATGTGTCTTCATTCCTTTTGCAAATATTCTCCCTTGTTATCAGAAAGAAAAGCCATTCTGACTAAAAAAGTGAAGATTGTTCTCACTGAATCTCCTTTTTTTATTCAGTTCCATCTTTCTTCCTCTGTCTATCTTGTCATATTTATAGTCATTTCTTTACCTTTTCTCATCAAGCTTTTTACCTTTTTCAGATCTTTCCCATTCGTCTTAACAATCTCCTTTTCTCATCTCCCTTCACAAAATATATCAATTTCATTTTTACACAGTATATGCTTTCTTTTTTCTTCACTGTGACACTAATTCCTTACTTCTAAATTGAGTAATAGGAAATTGAATTGCTACCTATTTCCTTCTAAGTGAAAAGCCCAAAATCAATTACTGGAGATAGGTCAACCAAAGGCCTTGTAGGAAACAACTGATCAGTGAAATATTAGCTTGAGTAGGTGTGTATGGTATAGATTGCTGTTTGTGTGTATGTGTGTCTGTTTATGCTGTGAGTATGTGATGGTAAAAATAGCAAATGCATAGATAACTCATGTCAGAGCTTATAAAAATGGTGACAGTCTTGAGTATATTTTAAATAGATTTATGGTGAATTTTGAAACTATGTTTATTTTAAATTTATCCTGATATAAACACATGCCGGAAAAATTGATTTGTAGAAGTAATTTTCTAATAAAGGAAGTGTAAATAGATTATTTATTTTGTTTACATATTATAATGAATAATGTGATTTCATCAGTAAGATAAATTAATAACTTCATGTATTTTGTTTATTCATTATATATAGAAAAAGTCAATCTCCATTTACAAAAATAAATAATTTGCTTCAGGTTTATTCTCTTCCACGTTGTTCTTATTGTGAAATCCATGAAATTTCTATATATATAATCCAACTAGTCACTAATATAGTTATGGTAAAAAAATTCTAATGACAAAATTCTCACTAGATTGACTATGATGAAGTTCCATTGATGGGGTCTGAAAGTTTATTATAATCAGGATTAAAAGTACTTGCTTATATATTAAATTCAATCAGGCATTTGGTCATGGTCATAGCTTTGGTGTATGCTATTAAAAATATGATTCAAATGCCACTTCTGGAATGTACTCATTTGTAAGAAACAACTTTTAAAAGTGAAATTTTCTAAGCTAATGTTGAAAGGCATATTAGAAAGAAAATTACAGGTTCAAAATGGCATTACTGTGCTAAAGTTCTTGATACCAAACTTAGATTTTCTACCTTATTTAATAACTGTTTTAACTTATTCTAGAAATATAACCTTAATCAACCTGTCTGGAAGTTTCTAGTCAACACAAATGAGTTAACCTGTTACATGAAGCTTTACTATCTCCCATAGAAAGAAGAGACAATACATACAATAAAACATTCCCCTCCCCCAAAAGTTATCATAGTGTAATATATATATATTTTTTCTTTTGTTATTAGCTCCCTTGCTCCATCCTTCCTCCTACAAAAACCTTCCTTTTTACTCCTTCTAGTTGATAGATGGAATATAGCTTGATTCATCAACTACTTAATAATTAAAGCAATAATTAAAGCAAATTACATGGTTGAATTTTCTTTTTTAACAGGTAAAAGTGCCCATTCTGATAAATATTGCAATAAAATTAATAAATGGTGTTTTCTTTGAAAACTCAAATTAGATATCAAGCAAAATGCTTTATTTTAATGCAAAATTGTTGGTTTTTCAAATCTTTCAGGCATACTTTAAAACAGCCTTACCAGACCAGATGCACTTTCTAAATGATAATTGAAAAATTTGTCTATCTCAGGGAAAGCAAACATGAGTGAAGTAAAAAGAACAGGTAAAGAATTGAAATATTTGATATAATGAGTTTCTTTTATCTTATCACAATGTCTTTTAGATAAAAGTCATATTAGAATTTATCTTTGGGTTATAAGATGTATATCAATCTAGCAACTAATCAGAGAAGCCAATATACTCATTAGAATACTAATAGTACTTGGAGTGGTTCCAGCCAAGACAGATGCATAGGCAGAAATGATTCACTCCTTGCACAGCCAAAAGAAGGATAACAACAAATTTAAAAACAAAGAACAACCAGAACTGCCAGAAAATCACTTGCATGGAAGTGCAACAACCTAAGAGTTAAAGAAATATTCATCCAGACAGGTAGGAGGGGCAGAGATAGGCAGCCATGTCAGAGAGTTAATGCAGAATGGAAAGGCAGTGGACTGCACAGGCAATCCCACATTTGCACACAGATAAACCAGGAGGAACAAGGCAAGAGCCAGACAGACCATGCAACCCAATGTTTCAGTGTGGGAAACTAAAGACTCAAAACTCCTGGCTGTAAAAACTCTGTGGGGGTTGCTGTGGCAGGACAAGCTCTGAGCCTCACAGGAGAGTTCATTGGAGAAGCCCACAGGCTTGTGTAAATTGTACACAAGTCCACATACCTGGAAATCGGCATCTGAGAGGGCACAATGTGGTAAGCGAGGGAACTGACAAAAAGTGGGGCAAATCAACTCACAGAATTGATTGAGTTCAGTCACAAAATGAATAAATCAAGGTTACACAAAGTGAAATAAAGCAAAATATACAGGGAAACAACAGTGAACAAGAGAAGGAGACAGGAGTTCAAATCAACAATTTGGAACAAAAGGAATAAATAAGCATCCAGCAAGAACAAAATGAAAAAACAAGAATGTAAGGAAAATTATGAGAGGCTTGGGAATCTCTGAGATAACTTCAAACATTCTAATATCCTAATCATATGGGTGCCAGAAGGAAAAGAGGAAAAGCAAGAAATTGAAAACTTACTTGAAAACATAATGAAGGAAAACATCCCCAATCTGGTGAAGGAAATAGACTTCCAGGAAGTCCAGGAAGCCAATAGAGTCCCAAAGAATTTGGATGCAAGGAGGAATACACCAACATACATCATTATTATGTTACCCAAGATAAAAGATAGGAGAGAACCTTAACAGCAGCAAGAGGAAACTAGAGGTTACCTACAAAGGAGTTCTCATAAAACTATAAGCTGATTTCTCAAGAGAAATCATACAGGAAAGAAGGGGCTGGAAAGAAGTGTTCAAAGTCATGAAAGACAAGGACCTACATCCAAGATTACTCTATTCAGCAAACCTATAATTTAGAATGGAAGGGCAGATAAAGTGCTTCCAAGATAAGGTCAAGTTAAAGCAGTTCATCATCACCAAGTTCTTCTTATATGAAATATTAAAGGGACTTATCTAAGAAACAGAAGATCAAAAATATGAACAGTAAAATGACAACAAACTCACAACTATCAACAACTAAACCAAAAAAACCACAACAATTAAGCAAACAAGTAGAATAGGAACAGAATCAGAGAAATAGACATCACATGGAGGGTTTTCACTGGGGAGGGGAGGGGGAGAATGGGGGGAAAGGTACAGGGAATAAGAAGCATAATTGGTGGGCACAAAATAGAAAGGAGGGAGGTTAAGAATAGTATAGAAAATATAGAAGCCAAAGAACTTATATATACAACCCATGGACATGAACTAAGTGGGGGTGGGGGGGAGGGGGTAGACATTGAAGGAAGGAGGGGGATAAAAGGGAGAAAAAAATTGGGACAACTGTAATAGCATAACCAATAAAATATACTTTAAAAAGACTATTAATCACATTCCTGTTCAGTTTTTAAAACCTTTTTAGATAACTTAGTACTAAATATTATGCAGAAACAAAATGTGTAAATCAAAAGTTATCCAGAAAGTTTAAAAAGTCATTAATTTTTCTTCAACAACCTGGGATAGAAATATAATAGATTTACAGATAACATAGCCTAAAATAGAGAATAAACTTAGAAAAATATATGTAGATTTTTCTGTATCTGTAATTGATGAGAAGTAATCAGAATGTAACAAATTCCATATTGTTAAATTCACTACTTTTAAAGTATTTGGTAAGAATTTAATTTGTACTGGTTATAAAAGTGCAGTTAAATGAGACAAGAAATTTTAAATGTAATTTCATCCTATTCCTGTGAAACACCTCCAAATCCCTGTTGGTCAACAATCAGCTCCGAGGGCTGTCATACACCCAGTAAGGAACTCTAATGATCAATGTGTGATCTAAAGAATCATTGTGGTGTCACCCTCAAAATAGTCATCATCTTCTTTTATTTTTCCTCCTATATAGCTATCTTGGCAAATGACAGCAAAATGGCATTTAAATAATTTACACAGAAGACATCATTTGAAGACTGTTGGGAACCTCCCTGCCTGATTTCAGAAGCTGTAACCCCCCATGACTAAGGCTGAGTGAGTGACCTTCGGACCATAAGCTACTAAGGAGACAAAGCTTATCTCCCTGGCAGGAATATCATTTCTGCTCCTTTTACTTCATCCATAACTGGCCCCGATGCTTGATCAGTTAGCCAATGATGGGTAAGATTCCCCAAGGGGGAAACAACCTAAGACAGGCATGATAATGGGGAGGTACCAGAGAAGGACTTGGGGGACTACAGCAAAAGGGGGTGATGGACCCTCGCCCCTTGACTTTGATGTAGCCCGAGTCCTCATTCTGTCTGTGAGAAGTCTCCTAATCTCTTGACTGTCTTACTTCCCCTGCCTGACTTATGCCTGAAACAATTACAGAGGGTCGTGCAGCTCTGTGCTGGAGAGAGTGGGTTGCCCAGGAGATCAGGCCTAAGAAAGAATATAAAATCCTGTGAACCCTGCTTTGCTAAGAATGCTTTCAATGAAATGATAAGGGTCCCAAGCAGGAAATCAGTTTGTTTCCCAAAGTTTTGTAGCCCTTTAGCTAATGGACCCTGACTCAGAATAGACTCTCATAGTTCTTTGTATGCTATCTGTTATTTGATCCTTACTGCCTGACAATGATTAATGAACTTTACCTGTATTCCTGTACTAATTGAACCAAATAAAAGCTTGTCCGGGCAAGGGCTGGCGCACTCTCCCCTGGAGAGAGTAGTTGTGCCGTCCTTTTCCTCCACAGAACTCCATAGTCCCTGTGAACATATCTTATCTCATCTGTAACACTGCAGACACTGCAGGCCAATGTCCACATCAGAGGACAATGAATTTGGAAACAGAAACTAGGAGTTTTTGAGATATGCAGTGAAGTTAAATGGTGCTTGTCGAAGTATATTGAATGTGGGATCAGTATGGCTTGGTCACCAATTCAATTGGAGAAAGTAAGAAAAAATGAAATCAAGTAGCTTCTCCCTTAGGTCATCGGATTGAGCATATTTTCAATGGGAATATGCACTTACTTTAATGTGAGATAATATAATAAATAAAGTAAATCACCAATAATTTGCTTTCTAAAGTAAACCACCACTAGCATTCCATATTCTTTATTTTATTTTAATATATATGTGTGTATAATGAGATAAAGCATGTGTTATGAGCATAACATTATAGACACTTAATATTGAATTAACATATAAGCTACTTTTACAAGCATAATTTAGCTGTACCATACAAACAACTTTCATACATTTAAAAAATGTAACAGTATAGCCTGGGCATCTTTATATGTTATTAAATTTTGTCCTATAACATTACTTAACTAGCTATGTATTGGTAAAATATTTGAATGTATTATAAATTACTTAACCTGTCTATTATTTTTACAAATGTAACTGGTTTGTAGATTTTCACTTTTAAAACAATACCTCTTAATGGTATTTCAGGATACATTTGCACAAATGGAATTTAAGGAAATTCTTTATAAAATTTGATATATATTTCTAAATTTTGTAGCCTTTTAAAATGAGGAAAACTGATGGTATAATTGTAAATTTACTCTTAGTCAACTCATCAGAAATCTGGCCATTAATGTGTTTTTTCCCTGGTGTTTGCCTCTAATCATTATAATTTTATGTAGATAAATTGTGTGTAAAGTTGAAAGGCGTTAATAATAGAAGATTATCATCCTTTGTTATAATACTTGAATTAATGCGTGTACATATTCAATGGTACAAAATGTGCCTTCCAAGGCATGCCATTTTAGTTTGGGATGTTCTCTCACCACACATTCTTCCTTACATATATATTATTCTTTGTCTATTCTTGCTTATTGCTTTGGGGCAAACAAAACAAGTTTCATTTATCTTCTGCATGATAAGTAAATGTATTTAATAGGAGTTTGGTTTCCCCTACTTGTCTTTTTCATTTTTGTATCATTCTGTTTTGCTTTTCTTTGTTTTGTCTACCTTCATATAAGATGATTTTAAACACTACCAGAACCTAGTCACTTTTCCCTTTACACACTGATTTTTAAATATGGCATCTATAAATAAAAAAGATACTCTGTGTATAAATTTGCATTTCTTCTATTGGTATAAACATCTAATTATTAAATTAAACTAATATTTATTTCACTAAGTATCTTCCTTTTTCACATGATTTTTAAAAGTCCATATATCTTTATTTGTACTCTGTGTCTATTTGAGTCTCTTTCTCTCTTCTTCCCTCTTTTCTCCTTTTATTTTATTTTTTTTCATGAACAGTAAAGTTAGGAAGCAGGAATACAAGAGTGGGTAGTTTAGTGCAGGATGTCTCATTTTTTTAAGAAAAATGAAAGATTTTCTTGGCTACTTTATGAGATATGGGACCACCTTTTCTTTATTATTTCCCATAAATTGGAGATGTTACACCAAAAAAAATTTAAAGAAATATTCAACTATGTAATAGCGTGAAAAATCATATGCTATTTAATATAATAATAAATGATATATATAAAATAAAGATTTTATCTCTAAACTCACTTGGGCACTTTTCTTTTTGTGGAAAATCTCTGATGTACTATATTTCATGCTACAATATTTCCATTCTGAACCCTGAAATTTTTCCATCTCATTTGTTCATTTAATAAATATTTACTTCAGTAAACCAACTTTGTGACAGGCAGTTTTGTAGGTACTGGGAATAAATCAGTAAATAAAATAATTCAATATTTTTATGTTCATGGAGCTTGCAACCTAGTAGGGAGAAAACAGAAAATAAACAATTTAAATCTATACTCTGTTAAACAGTGATAAAGACTTGGAAAATAATTGCGTAGGGAGGAGCAATGGATGAAATTTCAGGGTACAATTGTTAATACGATGCATTAACAAGACTCTCAAATTTATATAAAAACCAGGAAAGATGAGGAAAATGAGCTATACAGAGATCTGGCTGAAGAACATTGAAAACTTGCCCCTGTTGGGGTTGGTTGACTGGATTGTGTGCTGGCCTGCAAAGCAAGTGGTCGCTGGTTTTATTCCCAGTCAGAGCACATGCCTGTGTTGCAGGCCGGGTCAGTAGTGGGTGTGTGAAAGGCAACCAGACATTGATGTTTCACTCCTTTTCTTTTTCCCTCCCTCCCCCTCTCTCTAAAAATAAATAAGTAAAATCTTTAATGAAAGAGTCTTGGACTTGAGAAAGAACTAGTGCAGAATCCATGAGGTAGGTACTTGCCAATCAAGAAAGCAGCGTGACTCTGGAGAGAATGGCAGGTGTGGTTAGAGGTAGGAGATGACTAAAGAGTGCACATTGCTAAAGGTGACTTCCTGTAGGTCTAGACCTTTGGTTTGTACTCTAGGTGACATAAAAATCTATTCCAAGTGTGAGAAGCAAAATGACATCTGTCACGTTTTTCAGCTTCTTTGAAATGTAATTGGCAAACAAAATTATAAGATAGGGAAGTATACCACATGATGATATGATATATGTATACCTTGTGAAAGGATTTTGTTCATTGAGTTGACCTATCCATCATCTTACATATCTACCCCCACTCTTTGTGGTAATGTTATAGTTTTAAAGGTGCACTCTGGCACCGTTGTCTTGAAAATAGGCTCTAGTTTGGTAAGAGTAGAAACCGATGAAGTGACTGTCTGGTGTTATATTTTGCAGCATTTCTATGCTTGAAATTCATCTTGCCAAGTACTATCTTATTTTGCTCCCTGGTTGTGGCTGTATAAAATCCCTTTCCCCAATTACATCACATGGTGTTCCATGGTTTTCTTCTACATTATAACAGATAAAAGGCATGGTCCCCTTGAGGAAAGTTAAATGGCAAAGGTGAGTACTATAGTGTTCTTCCATGATACACAAATATCATTAAGCCTATTTTACAGATGATAAAAATGAGAAAAGCCTAAAATTAACCAACCCCTAAAGTTACAAGATCCTAATTGTTTTTCTCCATAAAAATGTGTTCATACTTTTTCACAGATGAAAAACTATTTTTATCTGCATCATTTAATTCTTAGTACTTTTCTGATTTTCTGTTTTTGGCTTACAGACTTTCTCCTCCAGGAGAGAATAGTATGTAGAGTCATGTGACGTATTGAATTGAGCTCTGAAGTCCGTACATGGTAAGTGAACTGTTGGAGATTAATTGCTTACTGACGCTGTCACTGCTGAGCGCTCAGGATGTTTTAGCTTTGCTGGTTTCATTACACTTGTAGTAAGAAAAGCATTTGAACCATTGGAAAGTCATTTATGCAGCTGAGGAGAAAAGTAAGAGTGTGAAAACAGAAAATTAGTAGCTAAACCTAGAGGTTCATTCTAAGAGGCAATTGAAATAATATATAATACTCTTGGAAATCACTAAAAATTGACTGTTTTAATACTTTTAAATTTATTTTGCTAAAATATTTTAAGCATGTTCTTCATAATGAGACAGGTGCTCTGCACATGGGAGGCGAGCATAGTTAGAGCACAGGAGCAGGAGTCAAATCCCTTGTGCTTGAACGTAGCCTCTGTCACTCAATAACTGCATTCCTTTGTAAACATTACTAACTCTGGGTCTCAATTCTTCAGCTATAAAATGGGAAAAATAGTAATAACATCTACTTTATTGGTTTTTCTGAGATAAAAATACATAATATGCATAACTAGAACTGAGTAAGCACTCAGTAATGTTATATGAGTGCTGTTGTTATTATTATCTTTACATAAAGTCCTTGCCTCAGGACTTTACAGTCAATTCTGAATTTTAAAACTAAAGACTTTCTAAGTTAGCGTGACATACGTGGTAGGATCATTAGTCTGCAGAAGTTCAGAACAGGAAGGGATGAGCAACTGGGTTCAATGAGCACAGGAGGATGTAGAATAATTTAAATGTGAACTAAAACCTGACGAATGAATTCTTTTAAGGACTGTGGTAGAAAGAATGCGGTCCAGGAAAAAACAATACTTCAGAAGGCAGAAGGAGCCCTGGCTGGTGTAGCTCAGTGGATTGAGCACGGGCCTGTGAAGCAAAGGGTCACTGGTTCGGTTCCCAGTCAGGGCACATGCCTGGGTTGCAGGCCAGGTCCCCTGCGGGGGACACATGAGAGGCAACCACACATTGATGTTTCTCTCCCACTCTTTCTTATTCCCTTCCCCTCTCTCTAAAAATAAATAAATAAAATATTTTAAAAAAAAGAAGGCAGAAGGAATGTGTGTAAAGTTGAGAAAGCTGGGGTGAGTATGCACATTTTATAAGAAGGAAAAAATAAGATCATATATCAGGGTTTGCTTAGACTGTAAAGAGCACAAAAGGCTACATGATTGGCTTTGAACATGAAAGAAAACTAAAGGAGCCATTGATGCTTTGAATAGAAAACTCACATAACAAAAAAGTTAGAATTAGGCATCAAGAGTATTGAAGAGATGAGTAATTGCAATTTGAATAAGCAGCTCTGACATTGTCTCAGGAAAAGAGTTCCTAGGTCTGAGGAGCCAAAACCATAATAAAGCAGAGGTACTAAAGATTAGATGTATTAAAAAAATATTATCTACAGGTCACAACGACTGACAAAATATAGAGAGGAGAGATCGAACAAGACTTGGATGAGCAGGAGCAGCTCCAAAATTTTAAACAAAAATACCCTAAAAAATGTTGATAGAGACTGGGAAATTATCAACATTTTCTAGGCTATCTTTGTTTAAAATTAAGTAATTAAAACTTATGAATACAGTAAAATGTTCTGCACTGTTATATTAAGTAAAATTTTTGAAAACATATATATATATTTAAAAATTTTATTTAGCCTACTTTTCTTTTTTTTCCACATAGTGTCTACATATAAATTATAATATGTCACCACCATACAGTCCTTCATATGCAAATTTCTATGCTCAGGGATGACTTCTGGGATTTAGGCCTTTATATCTAACTCAAATACCCAGATTAAAGTGTTCCATTGGTACCTCAAACTCAGTACTTCTTAACATTTACTCATCAGTGTCCTTCTGCTCCTAACTCTATGTTCCTTGTATCAGAAATGATACCATCAAGCTAGAAACTGAGGAGTCTTCCCTAGTTCTTCCCTTTTTACCTTATATCCAATTCATCTGTTTCAGCTGACACTATTGGTCACACATGTGAGATTGTCTCTTTTGCTTCTTCCTTGTAATTTTTAGCTGGACTCACTGATTTTCTATCAGCACCCCTCAAATCCTTCTTTTATATTGCAACCCAGGTTGATCTTTTTATAACACAACAGCAAATCATGTTATATTTTTCTTGAAAATTCTTCAGTAATTTTCCTTGCCCTATTCTGTTGTGATTTTTGTTTGCCTTAGATTTATTTGTTTCTGCACAATAAAATCACAAGGGCTAGGTAAAGACTTTCTGTCTTATTTCTAGTAGCCTCCAAAACTAAACTTAGGACCTAGCATATATTAATTGCTCAGTAAATATACATTAAAAAAGTGATTGGAAATAATAAATACAAAATTATTCACATTAAAATGACTGAGTAAAAAACAAAACATATGTTGAAAATCAGCTTCATTTAAATAAGGGCATTTGATGACCTCTAAAGTCCCAATAAATTCTGATTGAACCAATGATATGTATAATAACTGAAAGGTATAAGAAAACCATCTTAACAATATATGTAAAGTTCATTGCTTATTAAAGTCAATTATTCTTAATCCCTTACAAATCTAAATAGAAAAGTTCTATGAATTTGGAAGGAAAATAAGAATCCATTTGAAGAATTGACATGTAAAAGTGTACTTTCGCACTGTTATTTCTTTATATTTATTTGTCGCTATCTACACTAAGCATTGAAATGAATAAATTTGTTATTTTTTTCTGAAAATTAATTCTGCTCCATGGGGTTCAAACCAAAAGCGCAGGTGGATGAAACAGGTATAGTTTTACACTAGATAGATGCAGCCAGTTACATTTTTAAATATTGTGTGTTTGCTCTTTACTGTCTCCCATAAAATGGTTATGTCTGCTTGAGAAAGGTAATGCCAATAATTAAGTTTATTAGATGTGTGTATAATTAAAGTTAATAGTCCTTGAGCAGGGTCTTGAGAGTGCTTCTATGAGGGAAAGGCACAAGATTTTAGAGCTCAGACTTCATAAATTTCTTTGGTTACTCAGATACATTGTGTATTTTCTTTTTATTTCAGGATACATTTGAGGGTACTTCAAACAGAGTGTTACTATAAATGCATCTGTAAATTTATTAAAATATCCTTTAAAATTCTCAGGTTATATTAATTTTCAGGTAGAAAATATGAAATATTTTAATATTTAATTGAATTATTCATTGAGAACATTAAATTTAGTAGAGTAATAGTATGAAAGAAGATGCATAAACTTTAAAAGCACCATTTAGAACACACCTTGGGATACTTTAAATTTTACTAAAATTTATTTTAATCCCATTTTATAAAATTAAGATTGAACATATTTTTTTCTGATAAAAACACATGGAATTTCTCATACAAGTGCAGCCCTTCATTTCATAAATTCAGTTGTTGAATTTCATAACCCATCTTGCGAGGTTGCAGGAAGCAGTAACTGCAGATGTTTCAGCCCCATGCTACTTCCTCAAAAATGTGGCTAAATTCTAGGAGATACACACCACACCGATTAATTATTTGAAGTTGCCTGTGGTATTGGACTATCAGGATATGTCAGCATAAGACAGAATTCCTTGTTTCTGGGCCATGCTTGAGTCAGTGAATAATATTTATAGTACTTTACCACCCTCTGGAACCATAGATACTCCCACTTTATTCCCATACCTGGAGGATGGGAAATTCTGTGAGACTGGTTACAGTAATATCTGTCTAAATCCACTACATTTAACTGTCAGAAAATTCTATGTGGGGCAAGGAATATAGGTGCACCTGGATTACCTGTCACACAGCCTCTTGCCTCTTCTTCCTCACCTCACCCCTGACCAACAAACCTTTGTTTATAATGGGATTTGGGGCAGGATGGCAAGCCCTATTATCTTCTCTTACCTCTTTCAAATATTTTTTTCTAGAAATTGAAAATCTTTGTTCCATTAAGACCTTATGAAAGCAAAATCAAGTAATCAAACATCTTTGAGGTTTTTTTGCCATAAAATATACTTCTTCTTAGCAAAAACAGAGCCCATTCCTAACTCTTTGCCTTTATTGGGGCGGGGGGAACAGGAGGACTATAGATCCTGAAGGTTATACCTTTGAGAGTAGAAGGGAGCAGATTTAATTGGTACTTAGAAATGTTTTCCTTAGTGTGTCAAAATAAAATAACACAAATATATTATTACATCAAAGACGTACTTTCTAATTCAACACAATCCCCCAAATCCCTATGTTCTTAAGCATAATTGCATCATTTATTTATTTTACATATTTGTCCTTGTATTCTTATAGGTTAAGTTTAAAATATGCTGTGACATAACTGTCCCCAGACAAAGTAAAATGTAGGAAGCTTAGTTTGCATAAGAATAACTGTGATCATATTTGTCTTCATTTATTTAGAAGCAAAATCTCTAAATCAATGATTCTCAGCCATGGAGTTTTAGCCCACCGTAAAACATCAGAATCTCCAGAGTTCATGTTCAGAAAGACATGCAATAATGAAACATTGCTGGGTACCCTTGCCACTGCAATATTACCTTTCATTTCCTTACACCTCTCTTAATAATTTTATAGACTCAAAAACTAATAATTAGAAATAATCCATATCCATTTATTTCTCTATAATTTATCTACCTATCTATTTATCTAATCTGGTATCTATTTATATGTCTTTAAATCAGAAACATTAGACAACCTGAGATGATTTATAGTTTTAATAGGTGAAGGTTACTGTTCAACAACAGTATGTTAAATAATTCTCTAAGATTAGAACAACGGAATGAGTGACCTCACTATGGTGCAAAGAATAATACTAGCAAATATTCCAGAAGTAAATGTAAACAAAGTCTGTTTATTATTTCTTATTTCAAACCATTTGCTCATATTAAAGGGTAAAAAACACCAGCTATAATATTTTACTCAGCAATAGAGCCAATTTGTATTTTGACTAAAATACAAATTAATAAAATTTTTAGACCAGGTTCCCTGCACACACATAGACGTTTATATTAAATATTAGAAATTAAGGTTTCAAAGAACAGAGATTCTTTATTTACTCATATGTTGATCTCCAGTGCCAACAATGGTGTCTGGCACAAAGTATGCACTCAATAAATATTTGTTCAAAACATACATGTATGTCTTTTATTGGGAACATATGGAATGCTAAAATAATGCAGGTAGGGATGCAGATGTATACAAAACTGTAGTTGTGTGTGTTTGTGCTTTGTACGTGTGTATTCCTACAAAGGGGCACAAAGTTGATTTTAAGTGATTGTTTTAATTATACATGTACAACATAAAAGCACTTTTCTTTATAAATGTTAAAACATTACTCTGCATATAAATTTCACTCTCATCCTTATGAGGAGTAGCCACTGATATCATGTTGGTATCACTACCCTCAGCATTGCTCTATGAGTTTAGAAACGATGGTATGTGCAAGTACAACCTATAGGTAGATAATATACCATATACACAATTTTAAAGGAATTGAGAGTTTATTTGTTTTACATTAAATATTTCATAATATTTTTATCAAACTGCAACTCTTTTTGCTCTCAACAACGTTGTAGAGATCCATCAATGATGGTGCACGTATATATTGAATTTTAAGTCTCCACATGGCATGTATATGCCATTGTTAGTGTAGTCTTCTAACACAGATTCACATTGACATCATATCTAATATTATGTCATTGCAAACAATTAGAATAATAAACCTAATTTTGCACACAAATCCACATACATGAATTTCTGTGGGCTAAGTCCTGAAAATTATTATTCTTAGGTTGTATGCATTTTTATTTTTTATTGTACATCTAAATCATCCTCCAAAGAAGCTGCACCATTTTGCCTTTTTATTTTATAAAAGAAACGTTTTTCTTACTATTTCTAACCAGTATTTTAAATCAAAATTTAAATTAAACTTGTGCCAACTTAATAGTTTGTCTCATTTCAATTACTCAATTACCACAAAGGTTAAACATTTGCTGATTTTTAAAATGATTTTGGCTATTTTAGATCTATTAATAATCTTTGTTCTATCCTTTATTTTTTCTTGTAGACTTGTAGTTTGTTGCACATTAAAGATTCTCTTCCTTTTTCCATTATATCTGTTAAAAGCATTGTCACATAATCTGTGTTTTTATTTCCCTTTAAGCTTATTTGTTGTGATTTTAGAAATTTTCAAATTTAACTTAAAGTTTATAAAATTTTGCTTATGGCTTTTATTTTGTGAATCTTTTTGAATATGAACTTTCTTACTCCAATTAAAAACAAAACTTCTATGTATTATTATGTTAATCTATATATGCATAATACATAACATATATATACACATAAAGTTAAGAATTAAGCCCAAGATAAATATTTTATTGTTGTTTTGTTATTTTGTCCCCTTTGATGTATTTGATTAGATAACATTTTATTCATGGCCTTGATACTTATGTTTGAAAGTAAAAAAGATCTCTTTTTATTTTCTTAATTTGCCCTTATGTAATTTGAATACTGACAGTTCTCTAGACTTGTAAAATGAATCGAATCACCTCCTGTAACAAATTGTATAATATGGAATTGATTTTCCCTTTCACAGTTTGGTAAAACTTGATTTTAACACTGTTCTTGCTAGTTTTATTTGTACTTTTTGTTGTTTCTTGTTGTTGTTGTTTTTTATTACAAAGAGGATATAAAATGGATTTGGAGCTGTAAATAAATGTCATGTGTTTTGTTAGGGGTATACTTGAGAGTAGAGTGGGTCTCCCAATAGAGGAACCTGTGTCTCTGAAGGTCATGAGATGTGTTCCTGTAAGTAAATCTAGGGAATGCTGGTTGCTTCTTTTTCAGTCCTTGTTGTAAATTGAAATTTCTAAAAGTTAAAAATTTAAATTGAGTTGGAAAAATTTTATGATTTTAGTAATAGAAGGCATAAGGCATGGCTATGAAATTTTGAAGAACGGGGATTAAAAGAGAGGTATTCTAAAGGGGTAAAAAAGTTTGCAAAAGTTGCAAAAAGGCTTGTGAAGGTTGTGAAAGTTTTAAATTTGTAAAGAATGAAACCTCAGGCTCCAGTACCCTTTCCTCCATGTAATTTCTCTCTCCTGACATTCTAGGATGACGCTGGTGGCACCTGGAGTTGTTTTTGTTACACTTCCTCTTCCCCTAATCAGTGTGGGGAAAACAAGTTGTCAGCTGTGAAACAAATCCTACATCAAGATGTGTTTTGTTAATGATGAGATAGAGGGTGAGTCTGCCATCTGGTCATGAAGTCACCCTAGAAAGATTTTTGGCTGGAGAACAGGCAATTTATACATATCAATTTAATTTCCTTAAAAAGTTTATCCTATTAATTTTTTTATTTATTTGGACAATTTAAAGATTATAAAATTGTATGAGTTTTCATATTTGTGGTTTTAACTTGTTCCTAGAATTCAATTGCAATTTTTAAATCAATAGTGTATCTACAGTTACGTTTCTTACTAATAATCATAATATACCACACTCTGCACTTTTGTGGATATTTAATAGTGTTTTTGGAAGTTTACTTCATAAAACTTTTCAGAGAACCACCTTTGATTTTATTTATCTTAAGGAATTTCTTCTGTGTTTCTTTTACGTGAAACATTTTTCAATAAAGTGCATGCGTAATAATTGAGTAATATTACTGATAAGAATGTATGACAATAACATCTTGTAATTTGGTTTGATTTTGCTTGCTATAATAAAAAGATATATTGCTAGCTCAATACTTCTATCTTAAAAATATATCACAGGTTACTGTAATTTGAGATCCTTCAAAGACAATAATAAAGTAATTCTACCCTTAGTGCTTAGCACAATACCAGGTGAATAGTGAGGGTGGGGCACTGGGGCATGTCGTTTTTAATAAAAAACAGCTGAACCCTCTCGCAGTGTGGGCAAGTGTGCTTGCTCATAAAGCACCCATCATGAAGTGGACAAACGAGTTGAAAGAGCCTTCAAAAAAATTCACTGAGGCTGAACGCAGCCTCTCACAACAATGCCATCTGGTACACTGACACAGATGGGTTCCTAGAACACTCACCTAGCTGGGGAAGCCAATACTACAAGGGGCCCACACTCCAGAAAATAGTTCCTTTTTTTTGGAGGGGGTGATTCTCCCTTGTATATATAAGATACAGATACAAACTTATTTTCACACATGATTACATGTTTTCTCATAGTTTTCTCTTTTCGAAAGGGTGTTATTTTATACACGCTTTTCAGCATTTTACTTTTCTTTATGAGATCTTTAAAAATCTGATGCATTCCTACCTCCAGCCTGTCAGCTTACAGAATCCTACTTTATTCTCGTTAATATCTATATACCATTACAAATTGGGCATGTAAAAAATTTAACTATTGTTCTGTTAATTACGATTCAAATTATTTCAGTTTTTCCTGCAACAGACAAGTATTTCTGAATATGTAACTTTTGCAACTGATGTATTTATTTTTAAAGTATAGATTTCTAGAAGTGGATTTCTATTTTGAAGGGGTAAGCATTGTCTTTCATTTAAAATGTTGCAAGGGAGAGGTTTCCTAAAAGGGTGTTAAATTTTAGTTTCCACCAAGTATACATGATGGTATACCTTCCCCTAGATAGTTAACTGTGTGTGTTGTAAACTATTTCTAGTATGAAATGTACATAAAACACCTTATTTTAATTGAATTTCTCTTAATTCTAGTGAGTTTGTTCATTTTTCATGTTACTTCACCACTTGCTCTTCGGTGATTCAATATTCCCATGCCTTGCTGAATTTTACTTGTCTTATGTATCCCTTTATAGAATGTAATTTATCATTTTATTATATAGATCCTACCTTTATCTGTCATTTTTGCTGCACATTTTTAAATCTATCATTTTTATTGACTTTGTATGATATCTTCTACCACTCAAAGGCTTTTTGTGTTTACATGGTCCAATATGTCCTTTTTGTTTTATGGCTTTTGTGTTTTTATCATTTTCTACCATAGAGTGTACATCACTGACTTTGTTTTTCTGTACAAATCCATCTGGGCATGATTTTGCAAGTGGTATAAATAATGCTCCTTCCACTTTTACAGGCTTTCAAATAAATAACCTGTATCATTTTATTTCTAAATAAACTACCATTTTCTCACTGAATTAAAGTTTCACATCTCCCCTAGATTAGAATCTCATCTTGGGAATTGACTTCAGGACTGCGTAGCCAGTCTGAGAGGTCTCAGGGGTTGGAGCTGTGTTCTAATGAATGAGGACGCTAATCACTCATCAGCCTGTCTCATTGCATGTTTTCTGTCACCAACATTTATTCTTTTATAGGACTTTTAAGAAAAATGAATCCTTTTAGAAGCAGAAGATATTTTAAATAGAATTGGTTAAAATTTGGACAGTACATCAAATTTAATTGAATTACTGTAGTAATGATACTGTTTTCTCATTCAAGAAAATGGTAAACATAGTATTCAGTTTTCAGTTACAACTAGTTTTCTTTCAACACCACTGATGCCATTTGTATAGGTTTTAGGCCTTTTTAAAATGTAATCTTTAAAGGTTAATCTTGAATAGAGTCTCATTTTACCTGCCTGTGCTAAATTTAGTACAAACTAAGTTATTTCAGCTTTATTGATATAGAATGACAAATAATATTATATAAGTTGTTATACAACATATGTATTTGATACATGTTTATGTTACAAAATAATTACAAAAGCACCTTAATCACCTCACATAATTTCTTTTTTTGTTGTTGTTGTGGTAAGAAAATTTAAGATACACTTTCTTTAAAACTTTCAAATACATAATACAGCATTTATTATTAACTATATTCCTCATGTTCTCTGTAGTCTCCCAGAACTTACTCATGTTTAACTGAAAGCTTGTGCCCTTTGACCAACACTTCTCCCTTCTCCATTCCCCAACCCCTGGCCCTCACCAACCACCATTCTATTCTCTGTTTCTATGAGTTCAACGTTTTTAGATTCTACATATAAGTTCAGTTGTACAGTATTTGTCTTTTTCTCTCTTATTTCATGTAGCTAAATGTCCTCAAGGTCCATTCATGTTGTCACAAATGGCAGGATTTACTTCTTTCTCATGGTCGAATTATATTCTATTGTATGTATACCACATCTTCTTCAGTCATCTGTAAATAAACACTTAGGTAGTTTCCATATGTTGGCTATTGTGAATAATGCTGCAATAAGAGTACATACATATCTCCTTGATATCTTGATTTCATTTACACCTGATATATACTCAAAAGTTGGATTGCTGGGTCATATGGCAGTTATATTTTTAATTTTTCTAGACTCTCCATACTGTTTTCCATAGTGTCTGTACCAATTTACATTCCCACCAGCCATGTACAAGGGTACCCATTTTTCTCCACTTTGTCAGCAGTTTTTCTTTCTTGCCTTTCTGATAATAGCCATCCTCACTAGTGTAAATTGATATCATGGTTATGATTTCTACTTTTTAATGAGTCATGATGTTGAGCATGTTTTCATGAATCTATTGACCATTTGCACCGCTTCTTGAGGAAAATGTCTATTCATGTACTTCTCCTATTTAAAACTTCAGATAATTTGTTTTCTGATATTGAGTTATATGTATTCCTTACATATTTTGGATATTAACCCCTTATCAGATAGATACTATTTTTCAATTATTTTATTCCATTTTGTATGTTACTTTATTTTGTTGATTGATTGTTTAAGTGTAGAAATTTTTAGATTGACTAATGTTGTCCTTCTTGTTTATTATTGTTTTGTTGCTTGTGTTTTGTCACACAAAAAAAATCATTGCCACGACAAATGTCAGAAGCTCCTTCCTGAAGTTTTTCTATAGGAGTTTTGAGGGTTTTTTGAGTTATTTTTTAATCCTTACTTGAGAATATGTATATTAATTCTAGAGGGAGGAAGGGAGGGAGAGAGAGAAATACTGATATGAGAGAAACATCTGTTGCCACCTGCACAGTTAATATGCACTTTTACTGATTTTTTTTTTACTTCTAAGATTTTTTGTGGAGTCTTTAGAATGTTCTATATATAAGAACATACCTGCAAACAGACAATTTTACTTTTTTATTTTAATTTGCCTTTTGTTTCTTTCCTTGCCTAATTTCTTTAACTAGGGCTTCTGGAACTATGCTGAATGGGCATGATGAGAATAAATACTCAAGTCTTATTCTTGATGTTAAGAGAAAAGTTTTAACCTGTCCCCATTGAGTGGGTTTGCCAGATAAGGCCTTTGTTCTGTTCAAGTATGTTTCTTCTATTTGGAGTTTGTTGAAGTTTTTGTCATGAGATGATGCTGAATTTTGCTGAATGCATTTTCTCTGTTTATTGAGATGAGAATTGTATTCTCTGAATATATTTACTGATTTGCATATGTTAAATTATCTTTGCACCTCATGGATAAATGTCATTTGATCATGGTGTGTGATGTAGTTAATGTGCCATTGAATGAGGCTTGCTAGTATTTTATATAATTTTTTTACATCTAAGTTTATTAGGAATACTGGCTTATGATTGTCTTTTCATGTACTGTAATCATTTGACTTTGGTATCAGGTTAATAATGGCCCCATAAAGGGAATTTGGGGATTTTCCCTCCAGTTCAATTTTTGGAAGTTTGAGAAGGATTAGTCTTAATTCTTCTTTACATGATTTATAGAGCTCATCAGTGAAAGCATCTGATCCTGGGCTTTTTTTGTGAGTAGGATTTTTGTTACTGATACAATCTCCTTATGCATTATTGGTTTCTTTAGATTTTTTATTTCCTCATTATTAAGTCTTCATAGGCTGTATATTTCTAGGAGTTTACCCATTTCATCTAGCTTATCCCATTATTTGGAATATAATATTTCATTGTAGTCTCTTACAATCCTTTGTATTTCTGTTGTATCAACTAGAATATCTTCTCTTTCATTTCTGATTTTGAGTATTCTCTCTTTCTTTCCTTAGGCTACCTAAGGTTTTAACAAATTTGTTTGTCCTTTCAAAAACAAGCTGTTAATATTGTTTACAATAGCCAAAATATGGAAACGACCTCCATGTCCATCAGTGAATGAATGGAAAAAATGTGATATACATACAACAGAATAATACTCAGACATAAAAAATGATAAAACATTGCCATTTGCAACAGTGTGGATGGATCTTGAGGGTATTATGCTATGTGAAACAAATCAGACAGAAAAAGACAAAAACTATATGATTTTACTCTTATATACAGTATAAAACAAAAAAGAAGCAAATGAACACGCAAAACAAAAAGACACTCATAGATACAGACAACAGATTGGTAGTTTGCAGAGTTGTGGGGAGGCTAGGGAGGGTGGCGAGCAAAATGGGTAAAGGAGGCCAAATATATGGCAATGCATGAAAACTAGATTTTTGTGGTTAGCACACTATGGTGTACACAGATATCAATTTATAATGCTGTGGACCTGAAACATATAATGTTATTAACGAATGTTACCTCAAAATGAACAAAAAGACCCCAAAAGTTATTAGATTTATTGATTTTTTGTTGTTGTTTCTTTGCTCTAATATTTATTTACTTCTGCTAACATTGGCCTAAGTTTGTTCTTTTTTTCTTCTAGTTTCTTGAGGTACAAAGTTAGGTCATTTATTTGAGATATTTTTTCTTAGTGTAGGCATTTATCATTTAAAGCCTCCCTCTTAGAACTGCTTTGACTATATCCTGTAAGTTTTGCTATGTTCTGGTTTTCTTTTTCATCTTAGATATTGTTTGTTTTCTTTTTTATCTCTACTTTGACTCATTTATTATTAGGAAGAAAGTTTTAATTTTTTCTACATTTAGCTAGTATGTACCTTCTTTGTTAATTTTTCTGATCAACTCAATCTAGTTGTACTTTTTCTCTAACTAGAAAATTTTCTCTTGGCCTTTTACATTATAATCACTATATAGTTGAATAACTCACATTTAATAAAAAATCAGACTTTTGTACTTATATAAGATGCCCACTTTGGGCCTGGCTGGTGTGGCTCAGTGGATTGCATGTGGGCCTGCAAACCAAAGTGTCACAGTTCAAGTGCCAGTCAGGGCACGTGCCTGGGTTGCAGGCCAGGTCCACAGCAAGGGGCACAAGAGGCAACCAGCCACAGATTGATGTTTCTCTCACTCTCTTTCTCCTTTCCTTCCTTTCTCTCTAAAAATAAATAAATGAACTCTTTTTTTTAAAATGCCCACTTTCTTTATATATTAAATTTCTAAAATGACTTCAATCTACTTGTGGCCATCCTTTACTGTTCCACAGGTGGGTCTTTTCATACTGCAAAAGTATACCATTTTCATACAGAGATTTTATTATATAATATGTGTTAGGACTAATTCCCCACATTCTTCTCTCAGAGATATTTATCAATAAATACCATGAGATCATGATAAATTTGTGAATTAACTTAGGGACAATTAATATATTGACAGTGTTGAATCATTCTATCTATGATAAGTATTACCATTTATAAATTCTACATTTTTTTCATTCCAAAGTATTTTAAAGTATGCCTTAAGAAGCGATATACATTCTTAGGTCTATGAGTTTCTATTTATCTAAATTTTACAATTAAATATGAACACAGCTCCATGTGTGCACATGTGCATCCTCTGGGTATGATAAATTGAGTCATTTCCATTTTGTCTTTCATTAGTTTTATGTATAAATATAAATACTTAGTTACATATAATGCCATCTATTTTTATACTTTGCATGTCAACACTACATCTAGCTAATGAAATAAATTATTTTAAGTATTTTTTTATTTTCAGACATTTTGTATTTATATAATTCTCTTCAATTGCAAAAACAGATAGTATGCTTTCCTTTCTTCTTTTTATTGTTGTTCAGTTACAGTTATCCTGCCTTTTTCCCCATTGCTCTCCCCTGCCCCATCCCACTCCCATTCCCACAGCTAATACCCTCTGCCATTGTCCATGCCCATGAGTCCCCTCTCACATCCCTTGACTTGTCCCTTCCCCTTCTTTCCCCTGTTTTCCCTCTCCTCCCTCCCCTCTGGTCCCTGTCAGATTATTCTTTATTTCAATGTCTCTGGTTCTATTTTGTTCATATGTTTGTTTTGTTGATTAAGTTCCACTTATAACTGAGATCACATGGTATTTATCTTTCACTGCCTATCTTACTTCACTTAGCATAATGCTCTCCAATTTCACCCATGCTGTTGCAAAGGGTAGGAGTTCCTTCTTTCTTTCCACTATGTAGTATTCCTGAAAATGTACCACAATTTTTTAATCCACTCATTTACTGATGGACACTCAGGTTATTTCTAGCACTTGGCTATTGTAATGTTGCTATGAACATTGGGATACATAGGTTCTTTTGAATTGAGTTTCAGGATTCTTAGGATATGCCCCTAGCAGTGGGATCACGGATCAAAAAACTGGATAAAGCAGTTCTATCTTTAGTTTTTTGAGGAAATTCCATACCGTTTTTCACAGTGGCTGCACCAGTCTGTATTCCCACCAATAGTGTACTAGGGTTCCATTTTCTGTACAACCTTGACAGCCCTTGTTGTTTGTTGATTTGTTAGTAATGGCCATTCTGACCAGTGTGAAGTCTTTAACCAGATTCATCAAGAAACAGAGAGAGGACCAAAATAAATAAAATCAAAAGTGAAAGAAAAGAAATTATAACCCATACCACCGAAATACAAAAGATCATAAGAAATTACTACAAATAATTATATGCCGAGAAATGTGGAAACCTGGGTGAAATGGATAAATTTGTAGAAATATATGATCCTCCAAAACTGAGTCAAGAAGAAGCAGAAAGCCTGAATAGACTGATAACAGCTAGTGAGATTGAAGCAGTAATCAAAAAACTACCAGAACACAAAAGCCCTGGACTGGACAGCTTCACTAGAGAATTTTACCAAACATGTAGGCAAGAACTAATCTCAATTTTTCTCAAATTATTCTTAAAAATCCAAAAAGAGGGAAGACACTCAAACTTCTCTAAGGTCAGTCCTGAATAGCCTCAGCAATTTTGGGAAAGAGGAAAGTAGGGGGGATCACAACACCTAATATAAAAGTATATTAGGACATACAAAGGGCCCATAGACACATGAAAAAAATGCTAAACATCACTAGCCATCAGATAGATGCAAATTAAAATGACAATGAGATACCACTTCATACTGGTCAGAATGCTTTCCTTTCTGAATCTTATTTATCTAATAGGTTTTCCTTAATTAATTGAGATACCTTCAACCACACAAATACTGAATAGTTTGGCAATATTGGACACCCTTATGTTATTCCTGACTGCAGCAGGAAAACATTTTTTCTCTTAAATACATTTGTTGACTGCTGAGATTTTAACTTTTCATAATAATAGATGTTGAATTTTCTCCAGTGTTTTTTAACATTTAGAGTGACAGGTATACATACTTTTCTCCTTAAACTAATTACTGTGATGCATTATTGACAGATTCCTTAACATCAAATCATACTTGATCTTCTGGATGAAACTCACATGATTTTAGTTTATTAGTTTTGAAATATATCTGATTCTATTTATTAATATTTTATTTGAGATAGTTGCAATAATATTGGTAATTGAGATTAGACTATTGCCATAGAATATTTATCAAATTTTTAATAAAGTTATAATAACCTCATAAAATAATTTTATAGTTTTCTATTTTTCTCTTTGCTCTTGGCCTTTTTAAAAACATTGAATTTATCTCTTCTTTAAAAGGTTGGTCAAATTTAACTCTGAAAATGCTAAGGCCTGATAATTTGTTTTAGAGAAACTGATATAAAACTATACTTTTGCAAAAATTTTATGTTTTGACTTTTTATCTCTTGTAGGTTAGTTTGGTGAAATTGTATTTTCTTAGAAAACTTTCTATTTCGTTTGTTTTCAGTTACATTTGCATAGCAATATGGAAAGGATTGTTTTTTGATTTTTAAATATCTTTATCTTGGAGAGTTACTTCCTCACAATTTCTCATTTTCTATATATCTGCTTTCTCCCATTTCTTTTTTTAAAGTATATTTTATTGATTATGCTATTTCAGTACTCCCATTTTCCCCTTTTGCCTCCCTCCACCCAGTAGCCCCATTCCCTTAAGCCAGCCCCCTCCTTAGTCCATTTCCATGGCTCATGCATAGAACTTCTTTGGCTTCTCCATTTTCTATACTGTTCTTTACATGCCCCTGTATATTCTCTACCTATCAATTTGTACTTCTTAATCCCTGCACCTTTTCCCCCTTTCTCCCCTTCCCCCTCCCAACTGATAGCCCTCCAACTGATCTCCATATTTATGATTCTGTTACTGTTCTGTTTGCTTAGTTTGTTTTTTAGATTTAAATGTTTATAGTGAATTTGTTGTCATTTTAATGTTCATAAACTTGATCTTCTTTTTCTTAAATGAGTCCCTTTAACATTTCATATAATAAGGGTTTGGTGATGATGAACTCCCTTGTCTGGGAAGTACTTTATCTGCCCTTCCATTCTAAATGATAGCTTTGCTAGATAGAGTAATCAAGATTGTAGGCCTTTGCTTTTTATCATTTTGAATACTTCTTCCCAGCCTCTCCTAGCTTGGAAGTTTTCTTTGGAGAAATCAGCTGACAGTCTTATGGGAACTCCTTTGTAGGTAACTATTTGCTTTTCTTTTGCTGCATTTAAGATTATCTCTTTATCTTTAACATTTGGCATTTTAATGATGATGTATCTCAATGTGGTCCTTTTCAGGCCCATCTTGTTTGGGACTCTCTGTGCTGTCTGAAAGAAAAAAATAGGAAATTTTTCTTTCATTATTTTTTAATAAGTTTTCAATTTCTTGTGCTTTCTCTTATCTTTCCAGCACTCCTATGATTTAAACATTGGTATGTTTGTTCCAGAGGTTTCTTAGTCTATCCTCCTTTTTAAAAAATATTTCATTGATTTATTTTTTAGAGAAGGGAAGAGAGAGAGAAAGAGAGGGAGAGAAACATCAATGTGTGGTTTCCTCTTACATGATCCCCACTGGGGACCTGGCCCACAGCCCAGGCATGTATCCTGACTGGGAATCAAACTGGTGACCCTTTGGTTCACAGGCCAGCACTCAGTCCACTGAGCCACACAAGCCAGTGCCCTACCCTTGTTTTTTTTTTTTGGTTGAATGAATTTTGATTGAATGATTTTTTTCTTCCTTATGCTCCAAATGATTGATTTGATTCCTGGCTTCATCCACTCCATTGTTGGTTTCCTGTAAAATTGTCTTTATTTCACTTAGTGTAAACTTCATTACTGTCTAGGTCTCTTTTATGCTGTTAAATTACTCAATGAGTTCCTGGAGCACCCTAATAATCAATGTTTTGAACTCTGCATCTGAACTTTAGGCATCTAGTAGATTACTTATCTCCATTTCATTTAGTTCTTTTCCTGGAATTTTGTTCTGTTTTTTTTTTTTTTATTTTTTATTTGGGACATATTTATTTGTCTCCTTATTTTAGGAGCCCCCCTGTGTTTGTTTCTATATATTAGGTGGAGATATTTAGACACCTTATCTTAGTAGCATGTCCTATTGTGAAGTGCACCTGTAAATTGGATGGGACAGAGATGTAGATAATCTCTAAGGTGGGGCAACCCATGGCTCTGTGTAGGGGAAGGCTTAGAGAGGGAACAATGCCATTGCCAGGCCTCTGGAGTTTATTCCAGAAGGATGTTGTCTCCCAGCACTTGACCTGACACCATACACAAGTTTCTCCCACTATGCCGTCACCACTGCCTTTCCAGTAGTTGCCTAGGTGCTGAAGTCCAGAAACAAGGATTCTGCATCAATCCTAATTCCACTGTGGGCCCTTTAAATAGAGACCCACGAGAATCCGCAGTTTCTTCTGGTGCCCTAATCCATGCTAGTTTTTACAGCCAGACTCATGGGTATTTATCTTCCTGGTGCTTGAGCCCTGGACTAGATGGTCCAGTCTGGGGTTGGGATCCCTCACTGCAGAGGCAACCTTCCTGATTTTTATCAGGAAGTCCCACATGGGTGTGGGACTGCCTGTTTCATGTCTCCACGTGTCCAAATCTCCATGCCACTCTGTCACTCTCCACATCTCTGCACTTATCTGCACATCTCCATTTCTGTCCTCATGCATCTCTGCCCCTCCCACCCGTCTGGGTGAATATGGCTCCCTTAATTCCTTGGTTTTCAGACTTCCATACAGCTCAATTTTCTGATGATTCTTGGTGACATGTTATTTGCAGACTGGTTTTAATTTTTGCTTAATTATTTACTTACTTTGGCTGCCTCCTCTCCAAGAGATAAAACTGTTTTTTGTTTGCTTTATTAATTTCTAATTTTGTTGCTGTCATAGTTTAGATGATCATAGATATATCACTGCTGACATACAATATGGTTAATGTAGTATATTTTGGGGAGAAACATACAAGCAGAGAAGTAGCAGAGCAGACACGGTACTGTGATCTTTCCTTTCTCAGCAAAAGCTGAGCATAGCCATGCTGGATGCACTGTAAACAAGGCTTCAACTGCCTGGGTATATTACTGAGAGGGCTCCAAAATCAAATATGAGTCCTACTTGATACTATTTTTTGTGGCCTAGCCTAAGAGGGATTGAGAGACACCTAGATTCTCTAAGGAATAACAAATTGACAGAGTAATATTCAGGTCAAGCAGTGATGCTAGTAACTTTACATTTGAAAAACTAAGATCTTCATCCCAAGGTCCTCACGGAATAACCTTGTGTGACAGAGATGTTGACATTGACCAGGGAGTGGCCTTGTCTTTGCACAAATATCCTCAGTAAAATTGACCAACATTCTGCTAAACCACAAAAAGGAGGGAAAAAAATGAGCCTCTTTTGCCATCCAAATAGGTTTCTCATTAAAAGTAAGGTAGTCAGGAATAAAAGGTTTTAATATTTATATAATGTCATCCAAATAGGTTTCTCATTAATAGTCACATAGTCATAGTTAGTTACTCTTATGCAATTTATTCAAGTTTTATTTTCCTCTCAACATAAGTCAAAGTTCATATTTTTGAAAAGGAGATTCACTCATCATTTTGGGATATAGAGTTTGATATGTACCTTTAAAATCTATCTCATGATTTTTGTCTAGATGAAAGAGGAATGCATTAAAATTTGTTTTTTGTCATATCTATTTTTTATTTTATTACTTGGTTTATTTTTCATAAATATATTGCTAATTTACTCTTGTAATTGTTATATTCGACTGGTAATTATACCATTTAGCATCACGAAGATTTTTGTCTTATTCAATACTTCTGATTCATTTAATGCTTTTCTATTTTGCCTGATACATCTCTTTCTTGTAGGAGAACTGCATGGGGAGGGTCCCTGTGCCAGGGGCCAGAAGAGCTTTTTCAACTTTCCAGCTTTATATTTTCTTTAAGATTGTTACAGTGAGAAACTGGAAACATGAAATCTTTTTGTCACCTCTTTGTCTTTCACAGCTGTCAGATTAAGGAGTGTGTTTCCCTGCCTTGAGGTCACTCAGGTTTTGTTCAGGTTTTGTTTTCCAGGCCACTTCTCCCATGTTCAGGTGTTCGCTTTCATTGTCACAGTCATTTCTGGGCTTTCCTCCCCTGGGTTCCTCACACCTTGAAATGTGAACCTCCTCTCTCCTACCGAGGGTGTTTCAACCGTTCAGCGTGGCTCTTTTTTTCTTATGCCCTCTAAATTAAGTGCAGTCCTTATAGGATAGAGTGTTTCCTGAATATTTTTGAAAACCACAACACTATTTGATATTTTTATGTAAAGTAGTTAATGCTTGTTCTTTTTTATTTGTTTGCCCTTACTTGCAAATTGGGGCTCAGGAGAAAGTAGCTCAGATTTGCCTGATGTGCTTGGATTCAATCAAGTTTCTACTTGAAGCTGAATTTTTTAATAATTTGGGGGTTTATCATTCATTCATTCATTCATTCATTCATTCATTTTTTTGCACTTTTAGCATTTCATAGCTCCATGAGATGATGGATATTCTTCCTTTCCCCATTTCCATTGAAGATATTATCTGTGGGATTTTTCTTTCACTAGCCCAGTTGATCCCTTTGGTTTTTAGCAGGAGTTTGGGGAGATTCCAAAATTATGTTGCCATGGTAATCCCACCACCCACAAAAAAAAAAAATGGTTTTGGTTTTATAATCTTTGGACAGTTGTAGTTGTAGAAAATAGTAGACTATTTTTTTCCTCACAGTAGAGAGAGTTTCTGGGTTCTGTTTGATGCAATAATTTTTTAACTATACCTTTCATTTTCTTTAAGTTGTTCAATATCATTATGAGGAGTGTGCATTGTCATCACATTTTTTCATGACTTTCTACTGTTTGATGTACAGAGTCTTGTTCCTTAATAGCTGGTTATTTACTCGCCTTGTCTCTAACCAAGTGAAAATTCTCTCCAATTCCGGATGATCTGTTGTTATAATTCCACTGGTAGCGATTTTGGAATGAGTGAAGTTTCTGTATTTGAAAGCAGGTGAAAGCAACCCAGTTGCAAGCAAGATTCGTTTTATTAAAAAGATAGTGAGAAAGCCACTTAAAAGACTAATAAAACAGGCCTGAAAACTGTATATCTAGGAGCATCGCCCAAAACCATGCAGATTTGTCCAGTGAAGATGGTTCTGCCAATGCACCTGGGAGAGTTATTGTAGCATGTCCTGCTGATATGGCTCACATTGGCACTAGAAGCTGCTTCTGGAACAATGTCATCGGTGCCTTTGAAAACGGATTGTATATGGAAGCAGTGATGTTATTTGTTACCTAAATGGATCTTCTTGGTCCTCTGATTCCATTTCTGGGGTGGGCCATCTCATTGGGAAGCCTACAATATATTCTCATTTTCTAGTTGTAGGAGTAAAAAAATAATTTAAAATATTATATTTTCATCCCCTTTAATGGGAGATAGTTACTGTTTTTTAAGTTAGGAATTCTCTCAATAAAGGCAGTGTATTCACTGGTTGAGCAGAGGAGAACGAAGAATGCCTCTACAAGCTCTACACTAATTTGCCTTCCCATATTGTAATTCATTGAAAGAAGCATAGGCTCTATATCAGCATTATGCATAGAATGGCTTTGAAAGAAAAGTATGTTTCTATGTGTGGATATATGTACATATGTGTCTATACACATTTATTTATTGGATTTTATGTTCAAAGAATGTTAAAGACAATACAAGATTATAAGTAAACAAATTTTAAATTATTTTGGAATATGAAAATAACAACTCAAAAATATTTTAAAAACCAAATTTAAATGCAAAAGGTTTAACTATAACCCAAATGCAATTATTCATATTTTTATTTTACATGCAGTGAGCACTACAAATAATTTTTAAAACCACAAAACTTAAAATGGTGTGTCTTTGAAATGCAAAGAATATTAGCAGTCAATAATAGTTATAGTAATAAATTTGGGCTCGAAATAAAATGGGGAAGTATTTGTGTGGTTGGGAGTGTTTAGTCAACAGCTGATTTCTGCAGCACAATTTTTCCACAGCCTCTCCTACTGTTGTCATACCTCATTCTGTGCTTCAGGACACAAGGTATCACCGAAACCAAAGGAATCACAGTTGACTCCTTTTGCCACTGTCCCAATGCCTCATTCTTACTCTCCTGCTGACTCAAGAGATGATAGAAAAAGGGCCCATCAAGGGTGTCACTTAATACGCTGGTGTCATAAACTTATTATTATTAAAAACTATGTTCTTCACTCTTTCTTTCACTTTGTTTCACTGCTGGTAGAAATTATGAAACAAACTGCTCTCAGGTCAGACCTCACTGAAGAGAAATAGAATGGGCTTAAGAAAATTATCTGACAAAAATCTTATAGCTTTTATTATATCTGAAGAGACAATTTATTCTCAGTGAGTGAAGCAACTGTCCAAATAACAGCTTAGAATTTACCAGATTTGGTTAGGCATGTGAACGGATGGTGGGTGGTGGGGGGCAGTACACACCTGCACACCTTTCCAACGCCAGAAAAAGCACTCTTGTCTTCATAAAGGCTATCCTCAGTAATGTCAGAGTACCATGGGCAATACATACCAGATTTAATGTGTGTTAGGTAATGGTTTTCTTAATTTACATTTTATCTTCCAGTTATAAATTGTGCATTTATATTATAAAATTCTCAGTAGGCAATGGAAAGATGAATCATAATAAATTCGAAGTATTCAGTATGGAGGAAATTTATCTACGGTATGCGTTGCACTTCATTGTGCTTTGCAGTACATTTCTGACTTTGGAGTGGAAACACTACTTGTTCCAGTAATTAAATAAGATAATGCAGAGCCTTAGCTTATAAGAAAATATATTTATTAATTACTATTTTATATGTATATGAACTTGGTAATAGACTCATATGCTTAAACTCAAATACATATAACTTTATAAATGAAATATATTTCATGACTTCACAAATCATTAACCTTTCAGTCTAATTTATATTATTTCTATGAGTGCTTCTTTAAATTCAAAAAGGGATTAGTGACTAAAATGAACTATCTTACTTACTAGAATCTAAGAAATTTCCTCATTGTGACGTGGATGTATATGATCAATGCTGATGTCAAACACCATCTCATTGGCTGTTTTCTAATTAAATCATTTCACTTTTTGTGAATTTTCAGTCATTCCTAAGTCATAAAACCAACAGAGCATATCAGCTTGGATGTTTTACTGTATGCTGTGAATGTAGGTATCTGGTATAGAAAGGCATGTAAATATGCAATCACAAATCACCAGGTGGAGAAATAATCTCTTCTCACTCTTCTTAATAGCTATAGAGAAATCCTAGTTTCAGGCAAGTGTGAAAAACAATATTTCACTGTTATGATATAATCAGATGACTCTACTGAATGATGATAAAATATAGTCCTACATAATATCTTTTATATGTAGGCATTCATAAAAAGCATCTTTTTTCTATAATATTTTACCTCTTAGTGTTCCTACTGACAGAACAGCACGAAAGCTGTGTGAAGGATATCTCAAATCCTCTTTAGTATGCCAATTTTATTCCCTAACATAGGTTAGCATGCTATACTTTACTCCTTTTCAAATGGCAGACAGAGTGAAAATGAACACCTCGGTTATTCTTAGATCTTTGTTTACAGTGAATCCCTTAAAAAAGGTAAAATAGAGGGCAGCAGCAGGGTTTCATTTTTGCCTTATAGTGTTTCCAGTTAATGCCACATATAGCTAAGAGACTGCCAAGAAACCACCTATGCTGTTTGGGCCCAAGTCGCCTAAGCATTTTTTATCAAATTAATGCTTCAGGCAATGACAGTATCTTAACAAGAGAGAAAGATTAGCAAGAGCAGATCTAACGGCAGGGCCAGCTTCATGAGCAGGTGACTCATGCGGTTACACGGAGCTGTATACTTAGAAGGACTGCACGTGATCGACGCTGTGCTGTTATCCACTTAAAATTCTGAATTATTTTCAACAAATGGCCAGTATTTTTATATTTCATTGGGCTGTAATGATTAGGTAGCCAGTTCTGTTCAACCACTGTAGTAAGTCAGTTACCTTCACAGACAGCCCATCGTGACAGATTGTCCTCAGGGCCACTTGATGGAAGTGTCACTTATTCTGTTCCTACTCTTCATTTTCCTCTTGAGCTTTCTTTCACCCCGAAGACTTCGAATCCCTCCTTTAATCTAGAACATAGGAAGTAGAGTGTATCTCTGTTTTCTTTATAAACTCATGCCTGGCACATACTTAGTGTTTATGAAATTCTTCCTTAATCAAATTTAATTGACTTGTAATGTTTAAAAGGCATTAATTAGAAATGATAATTGTCCTCTTAGAGGTTTATTTTTGGTTCCTTGAATTATGTTAATAAAATTTATATAAAATATGCACATTTAATGAAGAGAGAGTAATGGTATTTTTAAATTGTACATGATAAAATGACCAACATTATTCCTGTTTTTGAAAGTATTTAAACAGAATCAAAAAATAACTTTCCTGTATTCTTTGAATCACAAATCCTCATGAACCTCCTTCAACACATTTCTTTATAAATAAGTACCTTAATATTCACATCAATTTTTTTTTAATTGAAGCAATTTCATATTTGATTTCCTTGCTCTTTAGGTTCTTTTGCAATATATTACAGAAAAGTTGATCAATTCATTTGAAGATTGGTTCATCCAACAAACGGGAATTTAGTTCAAATGAGCTAGGTGATCAATAGTATTTTTTTCACCTTTATTAAGGTACAATTGACAAATGAAGCTGTAATATATTTAACACATACATCACGATGTTTGATACCTGAATACATTGTGAAAAGATACCTCCCATCTAGTTGATTAAAACATCCATCATCTCACATATTTATTTGTTGTTGTTGTGGAGAAATTTCTACCCCCATAGCAAATTTTGATTATACAGCACAGTGTTATCCACTGTAGTGACAACATTATACAATAGATCCTAACATCGTTTTCATCTCAGAGCTGAAAGTTTGTATGCTTTCATCAACCTTTCTCTATTTATCCAACCTCCAGCCCCTGGGAACCCTTTTTCTACTTCCTGTTTCTATGAGTTTTACTTAAAATATTCACATATTCTATGTACAAGCTATAACGTGCAGCTTTCTCTCTCTCTCTTTTCACTTATCATAATGCCTGAAAGGTGCTTCTATATCATTGAAAATGCCAGCATTTCCTTCTTTCTAGCGGCTGAGGAATGTTCCATTGCCTATGTACGCTACATCTTCTTGATCCATTCATCTGCAAATGCATACTTGGTTGTTTCCCAACTTTGGCTATTGTAAACAATGCAGCATAGATCACAGAAATACAGGTATCTTTTTGATATTACAATTTCATTCTTAGATATATCCCCAGAAGCAAGACTGCTAAGTCATATGATAGTCCATCATGAATGTCGAAACCCACATTTTGTTTACCACAGGGGCTATACCAGTTTGCATTCCCACCACCAGTATATGAAGGTTCCTTTTCCTCCACCGTCTTGTCAGCATTCCCCTCTATCTCTTTGATAATAGCAGATTATAAACACTTTAACATATTTGAAGTGATCTCATTATGGTTTTGATTTGCATTTTTTCTGATGATTAATAACATTGAGCATTTTATGCCCATTGTAATATAGAGTCAGGTCCTCTGCTGATTTTGTAATTGGATTGTTTGCTTCTTTGTTTGCTTTTTGCTATTGGGTTGTGTGAGTGCTATATATTTGGGCTATTAACCTTTTATCAGATATATAATGTGTAATTATTTTCTCCTATTCCATAGGTTGCTTTTTCATTTTGTTGACAGTTTCCTTTGCTGAACGGATGCTTCTGAATTTGTTACAGTCCAATTTGTTCATTTTTATTTTGATATGTTGTTTTTGCTTTTGATGCCAAATAAAAAATAAAAAGCATTGCCAAGACTGATTTCAAGGAGTTTACGTTTATGTTTTCCTCTAGAATTTTTATAATTTCAGGTTTAATACATAAAGTCATTATTTTTTGGCATTTGTATCACATTTAATTCAAGGTGAAAATATGATATATTAAGGGATTATAAAAATCTCATAATAAAATGAAACATATTGCAGTATTATGTAATAAAATTTGACAAACTGAAGGAAAAGGAGGAGGTAAGGGGAGGAAGCAAAGAAAAGAAAAGAAGGAAGGAAGGAAGGAAAAAAGAGGATCAAGACTGAAATCACCACCAATCATTATGCATACAAGTGAGAATGTCATTAAAATATTATTTATTATCTATATTTTAATTATTTTTACTTCCATTTAAGTGTATTCTTCTAAAATTGCTCATTATTTAATAATGTTATAAAACATTTTTTCTGAATGTTCCTGTAAATGAACTGATTTATAGGAAATTGTGTTCTTGAGACAAACTGCATGTATATTCTTTAATTATAATTTATTGAATGAAAAGTTTTTATTATAAGCATCAATTTTAATGTGAAATACACATACATGATGTTATTATAATGTCATTATTTGCATACTTCTATAAAAATATTCATCTCTAAGGATTTTCACGTATCACTTTGCTTAAATAAGGAAGATTTATCTGATCTCGGGCATAATTATGTTTTTCTGAGGAGTCACCTGTAACCATTCCAGTTTAAAAAGTAATGGACAAATCATCTGTTTATGTCTTCTCTCATTCCAGATGACTCTCTGATCCAAGTGGGTCATAGGATTTCCTCTGGGTTCTAGAATTTCTAGAGAGAACAGTTTGGTTCTTGAGAAAACATCAAAATCACTATGGATAAGAAATAGATCTCCCTACACCCAGGAAAAAAGAAAGGTAGTGGAAAAGGAAGATTACCATAGATTGACTAAATCATGCTGCATGCACAACCCTCAGAGAAAAAAAAAATGCAGATAAATTCGGAATAACACTATACACATGAATTCCTGCATTCAGAGAAGAATCAGTTGCCAGAAGTATTATCATAAGAAATCCATGTAGAATTTAGATACTCAAATATATGTCTAGTTATAATTCCTGAGTTAAATATTAAAGAAAACTAATCACATTATTAACATCTCCTAAAAGTCTTAAATCTAAAAAGAACTTCATTCCCCTCGACTATTAGAAATGTAACTTTCTAATGTGAGTTACCACTGAAGCTCAATTTGGGTGACCTCCTTTATTCTGCCTGAATAGAAAAGATATGCTGCAGTAAAAGCAATACTCGCATGTATATACATACATATGCATATATACATATATACATAGACTTAAATGTACAGGTGTGAGCAAAAGTAGATTTATAATAATTAATAATGTGGGAAAGTACACTAATAATAATTAATAGTCAATAATACAAGAATAAACTCTGTGTTTGCATGCTCACAGATGTAAACCTAGGTTTGCCCACCCCGTGGGTAATGTGTATGTAGATGGATAGGTAGATGGATGTAGATAGGTGGAGATATTTAATTTTGCCATTTCAGAATTAAATGTACTCATTCTTTCCTAGCACAATTTCCTCAACAGTGTTTAAAAAAACCCTTTTTAAAGGGTTCTGGCCCTTAAAAAAGAAGGAAATCTTACCTTGTGTGACAGCATGGATGAACCTGAATACAGAAAACAGACTGACAGCTGTTAGAGAGAAAAAAGGTGAAAGAATTAAGAAAAAACAAACAAAAAACAAAAAAACCTCATAGACAGAGAAAAAAAGACACTTCACTATTACAAATGGAGAATAGTATTAGAAATCAAATATGTGGGCCAAAGAATTCATATGTACTTGTTTCCAAAGAATAACAGTGGTCAGGAAGGTACTATTAGTGGGCCACATTGGTTAAAACACTGAAAATATCACTTATCTGTTTAAATCACAACTTAAAAGTAATATATGCAATTTAATGATAGAAAAATTATTGATTGTATATTTTTACAGCAACTGGGATATTTTACATATTTATCCTAAAGGTGAAAAGGTTTCCTTAAGGATGCAAGCATGCCTTCGTTCACAATCTACATCTCTTCTTTCTAGTTTATTTCTGACTTTGATTTTAATATGTCTTCATTTTATTAAGCTATTCAAAAAGAAATAGAGATTGATGCTTTATTTAAAGCACCAATAAAATAATATCTGATAGCCCTGGCTGGTGTGGCTCAGTTAGTTGGGCATCATCCTTCAAAGTGAAAAGTCACCAGTTGTGCCCTGGTCAGGGCACATGCCTGGGCTGCAGGTTCAGTGCCTGGTCAGGGCATGTGCGTGAAAGAGGCAGCCAACGTCTCTTCCTCACATTGATGTTCCTTTCCTTTTCATTCTCCCTCCCTTCCTTTCTCTCTAGAATCAATAAAAGAAAAATTAAAATATATAAATAATGATAATATCAGATAAAATTAGGTTTAATATATTATCAAGGATAAAATAATAAGAACCCACACATTCTAACACTAATAAAAAAACTAGAATTTTGAGGAACCTCACTATAAGGAATTATAATAATGCCTGTATCGCAGATCTCAGGGATTGCAATGAAAGCAGGTATCTAAATCCTACACATGGCTATAACATATGTTTTTCAAAACTATTTTTAATTGGTAGCAAACGTTTGCTATCAAGAGAAAATAACTGCCTGTGGAGAGCCTTGACTTAGAAATAGGAATTTGTGTCAAAATAAGGTAGTATAATTTCTCATGTAATTAAAAATAATTAACTAAAACACGACTCAAAAAAATGGATCCAGTTTTATGATGAAATTATACGTATTCAATAGAACATATCATTAATGTTTGTTAAATGATAATTTAATTAACAGCCATACCTGTCATTGAATATTGATCAATTTTATTTATACTTTATGATTGAACAGTATCCCAAAAGAAAACTAATTAACTAGCTAAGAATTGAATAAAGTTTAATTCTAAATCCTAATTATTGAATAAAGTTGCAGTTTGAAAGCATTGTATAATATGGAAAAATGTACTCTTTGATAAAAGAGGCTAAGGAATGTTTTACCCATCTTTAACAATTAGCCTTCTGCCCTTGTCTTTGTAAAAGGTGAGACATTTATAAAATCTTTATTTTTCCTTTATTCATCCATTTTATATGTGATGGGAAAGAGAGTGGTAAAAGATAAAGAAACTATGAAAACTTTTTCAAAATGCATCCAAAATGCAAAATTCTCCATACATCTGCACATGTGTGTACACATATGTAAAAATATACATGCCACATATGGATATGTAAATGTACAAACATATATTCTAAATAATGTTGTAAGGTAAGAAATAACATGAAGTTAATCAAATAGACTCAAGGCACACAAAATTCTAAACAGAGGGGGAGAAATACAGTTTCCCTAAAGTAGGGTGCAGATACAGGTTCATCCAACCACTTTCTTATTATATAGAACTCATATTAAAAAAACACTGGGCAAATGATATGTCGAAAATAAATGATTTGGTTAAAAAAGGAGCTATTATCAGGAATACCTTGTATCTCCAGAACTGTATCTGGAACCATGGCATCAGCAAAAAATTTAAAATAAAGTCATGATTACTATATTCAAAAAGCTTAACTTTTGATGAGCTAAATAGATAAATGTAATAAAGTTAAATAAATTAGGGATATAATTGATTCAGAGAATAATTTCAAAGAAGTGAATTAATAGTGATACCAATACCAAATTTGGCACTGATTCTGTCATTTTTTATTAGGATAATGTTTCTTCTTAGTGACAGGATGTCAAATACTTTCAAATAAATATGACATATGACAAGACCTTGTATGAGGTTCCACTTAGGTTCCATTTATGAAGGAATCTATTCTAACTTTTTACATATATGAGTATACTTGTACCTTAGAATGAATAATAATGGAAATAACAAAGTTGTTGCTTTAAGTGTTCACCTACTAAAATCAATACTAACATTAATCTGTCTATCAAATTTTAATTAAAAGCGCTGACCATGAGCAGATACTGAAATTGGCACTGGAGAGAACATCATTAACAAGACTGTTCCGATTTCTGAGGCGTGCAGACTAGCATCTTTTCAAGGACAGTGTTTACGAAAAAGCAGCAGGGAGGTTTATTTATATATTTATTGGAAATGATCACTTTTGTTTTGGAGTTTATGACTTACTATAAAGATACACCTAAGAACCTGGAAATAAGGGAATTAACATTGTCCTGTGACTTAAAAGTTTATTCAGTGTAATCAATGAGAGAAAAGATCAGCAAAATGACATCTTAAAAATAAAGAATGGCTCCCAAAATTTCAAAGCAAACTGTAACTTGATTAAATACATTCACATATCAGAGAAATTATTTACCATTCAGGAGAAGGCTATGAGTCTTGGAAGTGAGAAAAATATATACAGTTGGAAAGACATTGCTAGTCCCCATCCAAATACTCTAGATCCATAAGAGAGTGTGTTCTTCAATAGTGAGTATTTTCTTAAAATCATAATTAAGACCTAATTGTATTAAAGGTCTGTGGTTTAATACTGAGCACACCAAGCAAATTCCTGAATATAATTTGCTTTTTTATAGAATCTGCTCTCAGAGAAAGATGTGGTCATACCGATAAAAGTATTATAGTCTGGGCCCTGTCCAGGTGGCTCACCATTGTCCACTACATCAGGAGGTTGTGGTCCAATCCCCAGTCCTGGTGGCAGGTTCGATCATCAATGGGGCACCTACAGGAAGTAACCTATCAATGTTTCTCTTTCACACCTATGTTTCTCTCCCTCTCTCCCTTCCTCTCTCTCTAAAATCAATAAAGCCATATCCTCAGGTGAATATTTAAAAAATTGTAATGATATTTTTAAAAAGTATTATTTTTGGTGTGAGGTTTCCAGCCCTCATTGTAAAATGGGATATTGACATTTGATTTTATCTAGCAATCTCTCAGTGAATGAGGGTAACACTGCAAAAAGGCCATGCTCAGTATGCTGATGCAATTAGAATTCTAAATCTGAAGAGCTGAGAGCTGAATTATGGCAAATTCATGAAGGTCTATCAAAACACATGACCAGTAATTGGCTTTTCAGGGCACAATCCAATTTAATGGTGAATCACTGATCAAATATAACATTGTTATCCCAATTTTCTGTTTTCTGATATTGTAGGTGTGGGTGAAAACACAACTACAACTCTAAGCAATGGGACACTATTTTGAGATGTATTCCATGCCTAACTGGAGCCTCGTGGAGTGTATTGCACAAATCCTGTCTTAGATTATGGGCACTGATAGTTCCACGGTCAGTATAATGTGCCAGTTAACATTCTATAAACTGCAATATGTTGGTGGAAATGAACATGGACAGAGAACTGTGGAAAGTTGATTTCAGAAAAGAGACTCTGAAAACAAATAAGTTTGTATGGCACATGGTCTATCTCAGAATCTAATAAAACATTGCAAGACTGTTTTTTAAAAAAAAACTATGTTCAGTAACAAGAATTTGAGTTTCAAGCTAAATGTGGGCCTTTATCATCCTAAATGAAGGCCTCTAACGAAATTTACTTTTATAAAGACAGTTCTCATTTAATTCTTTATTTCTAGAACCTCTCAGGTGAACTTTTATTCTGGTTGTGGTTGTCAAATTAGACAGCAGAAAGTAAAGAATGTCTTAAATAAATAAATAAATGTGTGTGTGTGTGTACACACACACACACACACACACACACACACACACAAATGAATAAGCCTTCAGAGTGGCAGGGGAGTGTTTTCTTTTTTCAGAACTTTGTCTCAAGCATCTGGCTTTTTATTTCTATTCTTTAAATTTTTTTCCAAATACTTTGATTTACCTTTCTTTCTCATTGTTTCCTTCTTCCTGATCACATTTTATCAGTCAAATAATCATGGCTAGAGTTTGTCCTCACAATCTTTAACTGAAAATTACAGGAAGAAGCTGTTGTTTTCAGTGTTCATTTTGCGCTTGGGTAATGCTAACTGAACCAGGAACAGCAAGCTGCTCTGGCTACGGATTAGCTCCTCCACGGGGCAAGGGCTGGGAGAGGGCAGTGTGAAGAACACAGGGACCTAATTAGGTGCAGATCCACTAGCTTTCTCCCAGTGATTATCAGGGGGATTTTTAAGGGTAGAAAGTTGATGGTATATCCTTGGCCCATGGTAGAAATAGTATTACTCGTAGTGCTAATTGTGTATTGATTAAGAGTTCAAAAAGTGTTTTCCCACACACTTTTATCAAGAAATAAATCCAGATGACAAATTATAGTTATTTTGGTAGAATGTGCTGGAAGCCAAGAATAATGAAAAACAGTGTCTCTATATTCTTATGTAACCTTTCTAGCCATTCTACTATTAATCACTGAGCAATCTTTTAATGTGCATCCCTAATGGGCACAAAGAACATCATTTTTAAAAATCTGAAAAACGAATGAGCCACTGGGGCAGAGCCATTATTCTGGCCACATGATAAGACATTTCTCTAAGGGAATAAGGGGGTCTAAATAGTGTGCAGAATTCAGGGTCACTCTGACTCCATCTACCAAGTAAAATGCTGACTAGTATCCCCAGCCTTGTCAGTCAGCCAGTCAAAGTTAAAATTAATCCTGGGCAGCTTATCTTTTATTCAGATTAATTAGCTATAGAGTTGCACAATGAAAATTAATTAGGGAAACCAAAGGTAAGATAATTCACAATGCTATCACTAAGAACTGCAAGGTCTCAGTCCGTTGGACCAATAAAGCAGAACCTGTTGCCACAAGTTCAGGATAAAACCTTGTTTGTGTTTGGGAGTTATTTGCCAGACTTTATATCAAAGCCACTGGTTCAGGCCTGGAGATCTCTGATTTCCTGTGAATAGTCATCAGCCAATCTTCTAAACAGAACCCAGGGACTTCACATAAAGTATTAGGTATTTTGGGGGTTTTGTGTTTTTAGGTAGTAGTTTGCTAAAAACGAAAACCAAAATTTTTTAATTTCCAAATAAATGTTAAATGACAATAAAAATATAAGAGTTGAGATTATGTTCAGTAAAAATGTTATCCTTCCACATTAATTTTCTATGAAAATATAATACTATTTCTCCACAGCCATTTTAAACCACACCACACCATAAAATTTTCCTTATGAATCCCCCATTGTTATAACGACTAGTGCAATGAAATATTTAGTTTGTAATTATTCATTTTGAATACCTGTAAATTGTCTATGGAAATCTCAATTAGATCTAAAGCTCTCCCCTAACTGTTTGAACACAACTCGGTTTAACAGATTCGATTAAGTTTGCAGGATAATTATCGTTCCCAAAATATAACTGCACACAGTAAAAGCTGTTGTACAAGGAGCAGCAGCACTAAGCCCGCCTCCCAGCAACAGTGTTCGAAAAAGCTTCCAGTGTTATTTTCCATAATAAGGCCCACTAGTTGGCGGAACCCCTGGAAGCTATGCAAACAGCAACACATCTGTTCCCTAAAAAACAAGATGCCGTTTCTCAGCTGAGATGTTTATTCGCTTTACCAGCAACATTGTGAAAGAGCAAAGCCTGGAGCTGGCTAGAAGACGTTTTCCTTTATAGGCTTGGTATTCTTATAGGAGGAGAAAAGTCTGGCAATGTCAAAGACAGTGTAACCTCAAACTTTGATTCACGCTACTTAAGAGAGTAACCTGCTTTCCACATCGGCAAAATCAAAGGGTATTCCATATGTTTTTTGTGCAGTCAAGACAGAACACAAGCTAAAGTCCGCAGTAGGAAGAGAAAATTTTAAAGTCTACTAATTAGCTCATTTAAACTATTATATACAGAGCTAATTATTTGTTTAAATGTGCAATTGGACCTTGATTTTTAATACTTATGAATAAATAAAATGTTTTTGGCATTTTACAACCATCTTTGAATTTCACAGCTTGTTTTAAAGCAAGCAACAGAATTTAGCCAAGACTTCCAAGTAATTGTAAGTCTTCCGAGATATGATTTCACCTGAAGGAATAAATAATGATCCTTTACAGTAAAAATGCAAGCTCCTTTAGAAATTAATCATTTCTATTTTGCAAATATCACCTATACACCGAAAACTTTCAAGTTCACATTTACGCCCTTACTATGCTCCTGAGGTCCAGTACTTCATTGCCAACTACTTCCTGCATATTTAGGTATTTCCCCTACTGTTTGAAAGACAATAGGTTAAAAGCCAAACTCATTTACTTTCTATGCCACAATAACTCTTTCCTTCTCCCTGTTTCCTGCAGTGCTTTTTGTTGTTTTTAAATAGCACATATTATTTTAACAACACTCTTAGTCACCCAGGTTGAAAAAAAGGTCACTATCCCACATCTTCCCATCTAGTCAATCCTATTTGTCACCATTATTACCTGCCTACTCCAAAACTTCACTTCTCACATTCTATTACATACATACAGAAATCTTCTATATTGCTTTTCCCCACCAGTACCCACCTTTTCATTCTGTTGTGAATAACACAGTTAGGTTTCTAGTTCCCAACTCAAAGACTCTGCACTTTTCATGCAAGGCACAGAGACTTGAACTCCATCATCAGGGCTCAACGCCTACAAACAATCAGCATATATTGTTGAACAAACATGAATGTAGAATAATCTGTTCCATAAACTAGTAGGTGCCAGGGACTGCACTGTCACTAGAACATACTGTGCGCTGAACTGCAGTGGCTTTTCCCCTTACAACACCTATGGTCTATTGGGAAGGTAATCTTCATTAACATTATTGCATTCCTTCTTCTTAGCTGGTGACCACACAAGTGACTTAACCTCTCTGTAGGTCTCAGTTGTCTCATCTATAAAATACTGACTAAAGAGAGGTAAATGTATTTTCCTATTGGATTGATGTAAGGGTTAAGTAGGGCAATATATGCTATCTTCCTGGTCTAGGATATTTATTTTGAAGTTATTTGATGAGGGTAAGTACAACTTCTTTTCTAGGTTCTTCAGTTTAGCGACATGCTAGACTCAGCAACTTACCCAACTGTGAGGGTTCATCCAATGGTCTCAAAGCACAGTTACCCCCAACACAGCTAGTTTCACTTGCTCAAATTTCTAAATCTCTATCCAGTCCCTTACTTTAACATTACAATTAATTTTATTATAGTCTCTATTAATTTATTAACACTCCTTTCACCAGATTGTTATCATAATTTATTAAAGCCTTACTGTGAACTAGATCTTACATTTATTTAATCCTTATAAAGAAGGTATCATATTATTCCCATTTTACAGGTGCAGAAACTAAATTTTTGGGATGATGGGAAGGTATTAAGTAGCTTAGTAGCTTCTTGAATGCCACTTAGGCACGGAATAAGGTTCAAATCTGCATCTGCTCGACTTCAAAACCCACAGTCAGCCTCTCTGTTATGGGTCTTGATGCAGGCTGTCTTGAGTCCGCCTTAGCCAGCTTAATGTAAATAAATACACTTATTTACAAATAAATAAATAATGCATTTCTCAATGTATTCAGTTAAAGGATAAATTATATTTTTATGTAACATCCCTTCATTCAAGACGTTGTTCGTGAGAGGCATTGAATACATATTTATTGGATGAATGAGTGCATGGATAAACAGATGAAGTTAAATTTGTAGAACAGAAATATCAGGGGAATATCTAGGGAAAGGGGATTTATCAGGGTTTCTGTGTGCATCATCCTCTCTAAGCAGCAGAGGCAAAAGTGAAATGGAGGGAAAAAAAAGAGCTATGGACCATGATGAAGATGATTAAAGAGAGTACAGAGCAGCTGTCAAAGCAAATATCAAGCAACATTAATAACTTGATCGCTCACCATGAAGCTGTCTCAAATATTTCCAAGAAAACGAGATCCTTGCTGTTGCACAGAGTGAGTGAGAGTCATAATCAACTGCAGATTCAAATATTTTTTATCAAATATCTTAAGCCGCAAAACCGAAAAAAAAAGACATTTAAACTAACGGAAAAATACATGACTCAGAGGAAAATATTATTTCATTTCTGATATTTCAATTTGGAGCAGAGTTGATAAAAAGCAGCATCTGCAATGTTTGCTACCTATTATCTAAGTTGTTTGAATGGTCAGATAATATCCCCAAACTTCTGATGCTTATCCAAAAATAACTGTTGGGAGACTTACCACTAAAATACTTTAGCACTCCCAGACTGATTTTATAAATATTTCAACCTGTCCAATGGGTTTGAAAGATAACCTATATGCATAAAAGTAAGACTTTGAGATCAAATTCTAATATCTGTTCTTATATAAAATTACTTATTTAGCTTGTATTTTTAAGTGACAGTGATTTTTCATATATGTCTCTTATGTATTAGTAACAAATTATCTGCATGATTTCTTGACTATGGTGTCTAGTAAATCTGTTTACTTGCTCATTCACATAGTTTTTCACTGAACTAAGTTATTGTAGGTTTTTTGCTGTGAATCTGTGTACCCCTGTATGCAGACAATGTGAGCTACAAAGGAAGCAGAAAATTTGGTATCTTGTATCATTAAGAAAACATTTACCATTTATGTGCATTAGGGAAGCAAGCCAACATTAATTATATGCTGATTTGACAATGTGAAAAATCAAATATTATTGTTCTTCTGTCTTTTACTATGTTGTTTGATTTTGAAAAGAAGATGTAAGAAGGTGATAGCAAATGACCAAAAAAGATAGGGGTAAATAATGGAGAAGAAAAAAAAACCACTAAGCCAAGGTGGAATAAAATGAAAGCTGCATGGTATAATGACAGCTATGGCGCTATTGGAGAGTGGCTCGTGAAATTCTATTAATGGTAGAGCAAGTTGCAGCATGTGTACTTTTAATCTCTGCCTAAAATAATTTTATTTGTCTGGCTCTTTCTTACACTTCAATTCTCATCTTAATGTTACAGTAAATAAACTTCCTAAAAGGTTTCACTTACAACCAACCAGACCAAGCTACCATCACACAATCGGTAATTGATCTCAGGCTTTCCCTCTCAAATATCTGTCATTTGAAGTTTTAACCTTTGTCTGTTGTGTACATCTCTGTTTTCTTCAGGCCTTGCACATAGTAGGTGCTCATAGTAAATTTTGGTAGATTGAATAAATGAAATAAATAAATTAACATTCTCATTATTCTTTTCCAAAAGATTATGTTTATATGTATGATTGTTAAAATATTTTCCCTTATACATTATGAAGCATATAATTACATGTTATAACATGATATTTATTTTTAACAACTGCATTTCCAAGAGCCTGAGTATCTTGGAACAGAATCACATATTCATATTAATGTAAGGAAGGGCTGTCATGTTTTCATCTCATCTGTCTCTGCCACAGAGTTCAATATCAGCTGCACAACTGTCACACACTTGGCCACTTGACCTTGTGTGCCATCCATTCATTGCTCTACCCCATAGGCCTTTGCTTTTATCATGCCCAAATTTACAAGGAAAAATAAATCATAAGTTTGTAAAAGTAAAGTAGCAATGTTCAGAGAGAAAGACCTGGATTAGGTAAAACAATAATATCTCAGAACTCTACTCTAAATCAAAGTAGTTTTGAAATTCATAATTACTTCAATAACTGATAAAAAATTATATTTATTTTTTCTCCAAGGACCAGTATTGAAAGACTGAAACTATTACTTAGAGAGTTCCTGATATCATCAAGCTTAGGATTCAGGCATTCTGAAGAAAAATGAAATTCTCAAGGTCTTTGCCTACTAGTCAAAACCAAAAGAGTTACGGTAAACCAGGGCTTGCTCTCACTGGGCTGGTAGTTAAAGATGTATATTTAAATTAAAATGATAAATAAATTTTTGGTATAGGTATCCTTTTTTTCTAATTCCCATGACATTCCTTTCAATTTACATTTTTTCTTTTTTTATAAAGAATGTGGTAGGAAACAGTTAACTATTTAATTTTCCAACTGTAAATTATACTAAAATGTTAACATATAATCATGCGGATCCCTGGATTCTTAATCTTTCTAAAACCAGATTCACACTATTGACAGAACTTCTGTTTCATTACTTTACTTAGATTTCTATAATTCAGACATATGAAAAGTCTGACTATGGTCTCTACAACAAGAATGCAGTAAAAATGGTCACTTGGTTGGGGAACAAAAGAGTAAAAAAGTTTCTGTTACTAAAACCATAAACAAGTGAATGAATACACATTAATTGCTCTTCATATTTGGGGGAAAATAAGAAGGATAGTTTACATTTTATTACTTAGCTTTGGAATAAATTAAATAAAAGTATAGATCAGACAATATATTAGAATGGTTCATCCCTGAATATACAGCTATCTATTGAATACATTTATGATATATTGTAGTAAAATAAATTCATTGCAAAAATAAATGGATTTGCAAACAGTACTATATAACATAGAGCATCAGTGAGATTATCCTAAAAATGATGTTTAATGCATAGACTTGGGAAAACCCAGATATCATTACATATATCTCCATTAGAGAAAGTTATGCCAGCACTGAATGGCTAGAATACTATCTTTAGTCCCAGAATAAAATAAGGGGGATACCTTTCTTTAGTCTCAGAATAAAACAAAAAATTAGGAAGTATCCAAACTGGTATTAGAAAGAAAAAGAAATTCCTTTTTATAACGTTCCTGATATCAATGAGAACTTTCTTACTGTTGTCATTAGTAGTCATGGAGACTGATGTTCCCCTTGTCTTCTTATATTTTCCCCTTAAAATAACAAAAGATACATTAATTTCGGTGGACCATATTTAAATGACCTCTTTCCAGGTACCAAATTTGGGGAATTTATTTTGTAAATCAATTAAATCTGCATGAAAATCCTATTCCCTCTGTTCATGTGGTAAGGGATGCCTAAAGCCACTGAATATGGGGATTATTAGATATGTTTTTCTAAGGAGGAAATAGTAAGACAAAAATGTCCTGCCTGAAGTTACAGTTTATAGATTGGAAAAAGGCACAGACAATTAAAAGATGAAGCTACTTAGGGCAAATTACTTGCAATCAAGCTGCAGCTAAATGAGTTTCTTGATGAGGAAGCCAAATTTATGTTGTTTCAAACCAGGGAGAAACATTAAAGAAGTTGAAAGGTGAGCAAAATGTTAGTACAATTGGATCTAGAAAGGTTTATAAGAGAAGTTATGGAGGCAATTACAACAATGCCTTCTGAAATACGCATATGCAGTCACAGACATACACACACACAGAATGAGACACAAAACACCTCAAAATAGAAGACCATATGATTACACACACGTTTATCCTTCATTTACATTTTATGTAGATGCCCCTTCTCATCATAAAAGCCCTCTGGCTTAAAAACTCAATCACAGAATATAATCATTTTCTTCCTCAATCTGCAATTTGCTATAGACATTTTATTTGAAAATGATGTATTGTTTAAACTCTAAACAACTGTGTTTTCACTTTGTTTCTCCCTGCCCTAAATTATCCCTTGGCAGCTCTTTGAGTTGATTTCGAAAGAATATATTTGATAATGAATTCAGAACTTACACAAAGCACAAAAACGATGTGAAAGCTTCAAATGTGAATTACCACATTTTTTCTTTGCCGCTTGATATATATTTTAGCATTCAGGACTGCATGCATCAATTTCACTGAAAGCAGGGTATTGTCTACATATATCTGCCCGAATGGAATGACTTTCATGATTTTGTAATTTTGAAAAGGCATCAGGCTAGGCTATCCTTCATCCCATTTCTGTTGCATTGGAATGTAAAGCATAACAAGGTAGACAAAAGGAAGGTATAATGCAGATCCTTACTGGCAGTCAGCAACTACAAGTATATCGAGAAAGAGATAATTTTCTGCTGACATTTTCCCTTATCTTGATTCCCTTATCCTTTCATGCATTAAGTTTTGCATGAACAGTGCATGAAAAAAATTAACAGCCTTTGTCTAAAATAGACAAAAAAGCTTTATCCTCCAAATGATCCCCTTAAGAAAGTAAAAATTCTCTAATAGTTAAGAATTAAAAAGGACAAGGTAGAAAATGCCCATTTTTACAGCACCAGATAAGAATGTAATTCTGCTACTAACATGGTTTTCTTATCAGTGAAATGCAACATTTTCAGCAGTGCTCGGGCCAGGTCTACCATTGAAAACAGTTCAGGAAAAGCCCAAATGTCCACAATGGTAATGAAGAGGTCCTTTCTCCATCTGAAATTGGCCAGCTACCAATACATCTCCCATCTAAAAAAATGTAAAGAACCCATGTAGATAATACTCTATAGAACACAGGAAAAAATGGCCAAGAAAATATCAGTGTATCTTTTTGTTGTTGTTTCTTTCCAGTGAATTACAAATTTTCAACAAGATGCTTTAATCACTTTTGGAAGGTGTCTCATTACATTGAATATTGACCAAAGGATCACTTGTCAATTGCAGTCGTACCACCTGAAAGTGATGAGATTTTCACATTCCCCCAAAATCAGCCTGGTAGGGACAGCTTAAAGAGAATGGGAACATAAATATAGAGGATAAATTTCACTGTTAACTGATCTGGTAACTGTTAACTGGGTGATCCAAATGGTCATATGGGTGACTTTTTGCCTTAATAATATTCTTAAATGCAAGCCTTACAAAGAGTAACGAGGAGTACCTGACCAACTATCCTTCACATATGAGGCAGCTAAATAACCAGCAAAAGCAAATCCTAGTAAAAATATACACTGGAATTCAGTGACCTGGATCTTCCTCTAAATGCCATCACCATCTAGCTTGAAAACCCTGTGCAGATCAGCCTACCCTTCAAAAAGATGCTTCCTAATAAGCCAGGCAATGAAAGACAAATACCATATGATCTCACCATTAACAGGAACCTAATCAACAAAATGAACAAGCAAGCAAAGGATAGCCAAAGACATTGAAATTGAGAACAGGCTGACAGTGACCAGAAGGGAGTGGGAAGGGAATAATGGGGGAAAAAAGTGAAGGGTTTACAGGAACAATTATGAAGGACATATGAACAGTAGCAAAGGGTGTGGAAATGGGGAAGGGAGGCAGAAAGGGCTGGGGTGGTGGGGAGAGGTGGGGGGGAAAGGCAGAAAACTGTATTTGAACAATAAAAATTTTTTAAAACGAATATAAAAAAAACCAACCAAGAAACAAAAAGATGCTTCCTTTCAAGTAGTCACTAAGATTCTTGGAACTGTGTGATGCTAAAAATATTTCCATAGCCCTAGGATATTTAGCTTTATTAAACTTGTTTTGGTTATTGAATATATATATATATATATATATATATATATATATATATATATATATAATGTTAAAATCTTTACTTTTTTATGCATAACTGGGAGCTATATCAACTCTAGAAGTAGCTGACCCAGTTACTAATCCCTGAGGTCCTGGGGTAAATCTTGTAGACAGGATAAACTCACAGCAGTTTCATACATTGTTTTTCTTTCTATAAATTTACTCAATTTTAAATATCTAATGATTATGTACATAACTTACCCACTCCTATGTAATAATTTATACCAGATTCAATAACTTCAAAATAAACAAGTAAACAAAAATATATTATTGTTCATATTCTATTGTTTGGCCAAATATTTCGTCTGCTGGCCTCTCTCCAGACTTATTCAAATAGAAAGACCAAAATGGCTTTGCTTATTTATCTGTGAGTTTGTGCTGATCAACAGCCTCCTATTGTCCAGTATGGTAGACTTTCTTACATCCTGACAGATTGAGGACAGTAGTACAAGAAGGCAAGAAAGGAAACTGTAAGACACCTTAAGAACTAGCATCCAGAATTCACACGCTCAACTTTTGTCTCAATCTCTCAGCCCAAGCAGTTACAAAGCTTCCCAGACTGAAGGAGATGGGGGAGTAGTTTTACCATGTGTTGGCAGGAACAGAAACATTATATTGCAAAGGCTATGAAGACATGAAGACATGTCAGTGGGGGCCGTTTTAGAGCTCTCTACAACATTATGTAACATTACTCATGTAATTTCTAGCTTTCCTACTGCAGCATATGTGGTCAGGGAGCCTACAATTCTTAATCTCAGCCATATTTACATTATTTAATATGATCTTTTGCATGCATTAGAAACCTGTAAATATTTGTTGAATGAATAACTAAGTAAATGGATGATTTAATAAAAATTAACAGACATATTTCCCAAACGTCTGCCTGTTTAGATAAAGTTTCATCCTCAGAAAAAAGGGAGTTATTTTTATCCTTGAATTCCACAAGAAAGTAGCAATCCCACAAACAAGGCCTCAGCTTACTTACATTTTTTTTGAGTGTCAAGATACTCACTAGTTTTCAATTGCTATTGTAATGAAAGACCACAAACTTAATAAATTCATGTAACTTAAACATATGAATTGACAACTCTGTCAGTCAGAATTGTGGCTCAACTGGGTTCTTGGCTGGCTCAGGTTTTCACAAGGCAGAAATCAAAGGGTAGTCTGCCTGGACTTTTATCTGCAGAATTTGGTGATAAATCAGCTTTCAGGATTAGCAAAGTTGCATAGAACCCAGCTCTTTGCAGTGTGGGATGAAGGCCTCCTTTCATGCTGGCTGGTGATTGGGAGTCTCGCTCAGCTCCCCCAGGCTGCCCACATTGCTTCTCCCATAATCCCCTCTGTCTCCAAGCCAGTGACATTCATAGAGTCTTTCCTGTGTTCAAGACTGAATTATTTTCCTGTCCTCGGCTGGGAGAATATTTTGCTATTTTCTTTTCCTTTCTTCTTTCTTTTTTTTTAAGAGAGGAAGAGAGAGCAAGAAACATCAATCAGTTGCCCCCTGCACATGCCCCACACCCCCACAGGGGTTCCAGCACCCTAAACAGGGAATCGTACCTGCAATAGTTTTTGGGGTACAGACAACCCTCCAATCAACTGAAACACATGACCAGGGCAAAAGAACTCTTTGCTTTTAAGGATTTATGTAATTACACTGACCTATCTGGGTAATTTATACTAAACTCCCTACCTGAAAGTCAATTGATTATTACCCTTACTTATATTTGCAGTTATTTTTATCATGTAATATAATACATTCACAGATGTAACACTAGAAGGCCAAGGTCAGGGACAAGATTCTATCAAAGATACTAAACAGCAATAAACTTTAAATGCTAGGAGGCAAGGAGATTGGGGTAAAACAAAAACTTAAATACAGAACAGATCTGAATTAGTGCTGTCTATGGAATTTACTATCTATCTAATTATGGCCAATTCACTTTACCTTTATAAAACTCAATTTATCTTTTAATCTGAAAAATACAAACATTTGTGTTTATTATATCATATACATATACATATCTCAGCAAAATGTATTTTTCAAAAGTTAATATTAAAGACTATGAAAATGAATAATATCTAAAGACATTAAAAGAGTAATCTTAAATTATGTATTTATGTATTCACTGGATTTCGGTGAAACTAATCCAATACACAACACTTAATGCTTAAGAAACTATCTTTTTTAAGTACATAGGGCTTGCCCAGGAAAAAAATAACGATTTAGAAAAAGATGATTTCAAAACACCAAGTCTGTCATGTCTACTCTCCTCCTCATAATCCACTGAAACTCAGGAGCATATCATATGTCCATTGTAATCTAACCTACTTACTGATGCGAAGGTCTCTGAAAATATTCCTCACTCAAAATTAACTTAACCCAGTGTATTACCTCTATCAAGAATATCTTCATTTTAGAACACACTAAACAAACTGATATGAAAATGTAAAAGCAGATCCAGTGATTATAGAATTTGGATTGCAGAGTATTATAGGCTGACATGTCCCTCAAAATTCATATGTTGAAACCCTAAAACCCAGCACTTCAGAATGTGTCTGTATTTGCAGATAGGGCCTTTAAAGAGGGGATTAATTTAAAATGAGACTCTCAGGGCAGGCCTTCACCCAATCTAAATGGTGTCCTTTTAAGAAGAGAAAACTGGACACAGAGAGACACCAGGGTTGCATACACACAGAGGAAAGACCGTGTGAGGACACAGTGAAAAGTAGGCTCCCTGTCAGCCAAGGAGAAAGGCCGCAGAGGAAAGTGAATTTGCCAATAGCTCGTCTCGGACTTCCATCCTTCAGAACTGTGAGAAAGCAAATTCCTTTTTTAAAGTCCCCTAGCCTGTGGTATTTTGTTTTATTACCACAGGCTGAGTCTTATCAAGCAAATACAAAGATGAAGGAACATTAAAAATAAACATTAATGAATCATCAGTGGGGAAATTTATTAGAAAGTTTTACTCACAAGTAGACCTTTTTCAAAAAAAGAATTTAAATATTAGGAACAATTTTCAAATTGGCTAGTCATCACTGAATCATTATTTTCGATTTCCCAGTGTCAGAATAAGTAAAGTTGGATGGCACTGGCCAGGTGGCTCAGTTGGTTGGAGCACCGTCCCGTACACCAAAAGGCTGCAGGTTTGATTCCTGGTCAGGTCATGTACCTAAATTGGGGATCCAGTCCCTGGTTGGGACACACATGGGAGGCAAGCAATCCATGTTTCTCACTCACATCAATGTCTCTCTGTCTCTCTCTCTCTCTCAACTTCTCTCTCCAGAATCAATAAACATATCCTTGGGTGGTATGTTTATCTTAAAAAAAAAGAATCAACCAACAAATGCTTAGTTATAATGAAGGTTATAAGCAGAGGAGTAACATGATCTGATTCGCACTTTTTAAAAGGATTTTATTTATTTAATTTTAGAGAGAGGGGAAGGGAAGGAGAAAGAGAGGGAGAGAAACATCAATGTGTGGTTGCCTCTCGTGCGACCCCTGACTGGACACCTGGCCTGCAACCCAGGCATGTGTTCTGACTGGGAATCAAACCTGCCAACCCTCTGGTTTGCAGGCCTGTGATCAATCCCTGAGCTACACCAGCCAGGGCTGATCTGTGCTTTAAAAGGATTTCTCTGGATACTGAGTGAAGAATATACTGGGGCAAAAAAAGATGGTTTAGAGTAAGATAATAGCCTAGCAGTGGTTAGACTTGGAGTGTGTTTTAAGGTAGAGATATAGTTAAAGAAATCAACTAGTCTTAATAAGGTATGAGAAAATGTAGAAATCAAGATTGATATCATTATTTTGATGTGAATACATGTGTGACCAGTGATGCCATTTTATAACATTGAGATCAATAAAAGAAGAAAAATTTGGAAAGAGAAATTAAGCCTTTGGTTTTGGTCATAATAGTTTCAGAAACCTTTAGATATTTAAGTTTTAATTAATTTACATTCAAAATAAAGTCTGGAGTCCTAGGAAGTAAAGAATAAAAAAAATCTGATAGATTGTTGATATAGGTAAGGTACGTAAAACCATTAGAGCTAATGTGGTGACCTAAAAGAGGAGGAAGGATGAGGAGATGAAGTTGAAGGATAAAATTCCAAGGAACTCCACATTTGGAAAATGAGAAGAGGAGGAGCCAGAAAAAAAAAGAGAAGAAGAGATTAAGGAAGTATAGGATACTAGAAGAATGTGGAGCCTTGGCAGCTAAGTGTAGAAAAAACTATTTTTTCAAGAAAGATAATGTAACTGACAAATTTGGTCAAAGGCTATGTGGAGACTGAGGAAGCTGAAGACTAAAACTTTTCTTGAGACCATTCTGTGTACATACAGATATTCTTGGTTGTGCAGTGGCTTTATCAGATGCTCAAGCAACACACAATACATTGAAGAATGGACAGTCACACCTCAGCACTCCAGGGAAAGTTTGGCCCTTAAAAGTTCATTAGGGCACCCATCCAGGAAATGCCCAGTGAAAAGTTCCTTAATGAAGGAGGCACAATGTTTTCATTGAGTCAATGGGTCTTTTCACCCTACTATCTTTTTCAATGAGTAGATTATGTAGGAAAATTATTTTTTCATCTTTAAATCAGCAAAAATTTTGTTATAAGATGAGATAATTAGAATGTATTTTAAATAGTGCCTTTAGTTTTCATTCCACAGACTTAATCAGTTGGGAATGTGAGGGAAAAAAGTAAAAGTTTTATGATCTCTTATCTCTTTGGACTTTTTTTCAGTTTAAGCAAACTGTCTTAGAATAATCAATGACTCATGATAAATTTCCAAAATATGTTATACATTTTTACTTGCACAGAATTAATCAACTTTGTTTTTAATTGCTTGCTGTTTCATTAGGATTACAGTTAATAGTTCTTCACTTTGTAGTAAGATAACAGAAAATTCAACTACCACTGAGTATAAATGGGATATTTTTTATTAATTTGTCAAATCTATATAACTCTATATAAGTTTTTCAAAAAGAAAGGTATTTGGATCACTTTCATGAACCATAGGATGCCGTAGAAGATTTGAGCAGTTTACTGGATAATTCCATGAGTCAGCATATGCCCTAAAGTGCACCTACCTAGTCTTTAGGATTACAGAATTCTTTAAGATTCATGAAAGGCCTGATCTACTGCTTGGCAAAGGAGGCATACCTTTTATGTGAAGTTGTATTTATAATACAACTAAATTTTATTTATTGTAATTCATGTTTTTGTTGGTAATGATGTAATTTCTCAAATGAATACCTTATGTATCAATTTGGAAAATAATATTTTGTCATTTTTCAATTATTTAAGCCACTCATGCATCCTAAAATATACAATATTTACCTAAGAAAAGTTGGGTGGCTTTGAAGGAGGCCATAAAAATTTTGCATTTATTATTTTAAAGACAAGCATTTGTAAATTTCTTCAGTGGTCTCATAAGCTACAATAATATGGTAATTTTATCCATGAAAGAAATAAATGATTTAATGCAATAGCACTTATTCCCTGAAATGGAATTGTATTCCAGAAGAATGTTTGATTACTAACAGTAAATTGCACAGACCACTGTTTATTCTCAATATATTTTACTCTTATATAATTGAATATTCAAACAATCCAGGAAATGCTTAGTGAAAAGCTCCCTTATTTCTTTTTTCTATTTTGAAGATAAGCAAGAATAAGAAAAAAATAATTGTTTAAGAAAAATAATTTTAGTATTTAAATATATTTCACTTGATTTGAATCCTTACATAGTGAGATTATTTTATAAGAAAATAAAACATATATTTCTTTCTTTTTCATAAGTTTATTTTATTTTAGAGAAAAGGGAAGGGAGGGAGAAAGAGACAGAGAGAATCATTGACTGATTGCCTTCTGTAAGAACCCTGACCAGGGATGGAGCCCACAACCCAGCCATGCGCCCTGAGCAGGAATCAAACCAGTGACTTTCAGGTTTTTGGGATGATGCCCAACCAATTGAGCCATACTGGCCAGGGCTATATTTCTTCCTCAAAGAGAAGGAAATATGTAATTCTTGAGAAAGCTATTATGAATTAACAATGAAAGAAAAAAGCAAAAACAGACAATCCAAAACATTTTTCAGAGAAAGAGCAGGAGTTGGGGAAAAATGGAGTTGTTTGGATATGAAGTTTCTTAAAAATATGTTTAGAGTAATAGAAAGAATATAATAAAGCTGTCAGTGCATTAGCATATAGGTAAAAAATGACAGCTGGTGGGGATGGTTAGGGGTGGAGGGATTGAACAAAAAGGACAAGGACTCGTGGACATGGACAACAGCGTGGTGATGTGAGAGCGAGGGGGATATAAGAGGACTAAATGGTAATGGAAAAGTACAATGAAAAGTGAAATAAAACCAGACAACAACAAAGAAATGAAGGTGGAAGCTGAATTTTATGTGCATTACGTTCTCACTATTTACTTTATTCTGTCTAGCACTGAAAGGAGAGGTTAAAGTCATCTCTCTGAGATTACCTTCCAATGTATTTATTGCTTTCCTAAATGAAATTTTGTAACTCAATTTCCCTTACTCAAAGTTGATACTTTTGAGGAAAGGGAGAGGACTTTTGAACACATTAATTATATGTAATAGGATACTTTCAACAATGAGTAATGTTTCATAGTCCATAATAATTAAAAGTTGCCAGTAAATGTATTCGTGCTCCAACTAAAAGATGTGAAGAAACTTCCTTCACATCTTTTACAGATTGATCATATTTACAGAATGATCTGAATAAGCATGGTAGCCATTATGGTAAATGTAGAACAAGGACTTATTTTATGACTTCAAAGAGTTCACACAACTCATCATGTTAGAAGTAAATGCTGCCTTTATTCTGAAAATTCCCTTTGCACCTGATATTTTTTTTGTTACCCAAAGCAAATGCATCAGAATTATAAATAAAAACTAATTTGATTTTAAATTTATTTCAGGATACTCCCTAGCTATGTAAATCTAAAATTAACAGTATTTTAAATTGAGCTTCCTTTCACATAATTTATATGTCCTCAAGCAGAAGGAAAAGGAAGCTTGTTATCTATCAACAAATATAAGCTTGCAATTTCAAAAGTACATGGAAGAAAGATATGTAACTAAAGGTTATTCCATCAATCCTAAAACAGAGTTACAAATGTTTGGTGGCTCCATTTCACTAATTTTTTATAGGAAGTTCAGGTCTATTTAATACCTGTATACACACACAGATAGTCTGCCCGGAAAAAAGTCCAACCATTGCAAATATACAGAGAGTGGTTCGTACAACATTAGAGTAACCTGGTAGCCAAGGAGAGTGGACTGGAATGCACATGTGTGAACAATGACGATTTGCACCGTACTAGTCAGTGGGGGTGGTAGATGCCATTGAGTGAACATGTGCACTGTGTGGGCATCACATTCAAAATGACTGAGGGAGCAGAGCAACAAATCTGTGTCAAATTTTGTGTGAAGTTTAAACACTGCTCTGCGGAAACTATTTGGATGATTCAGAAGGCTGCAGCTATGGGCAACCAGTAATTAACAGCGTCATCACAACAATGTGCCCGCTCATGTATTACATCTTGTGCAAAGATTTTTGGCAAAACATCTAGTCACCTGGGTGACTTAGCTTCCCTATATCACAGATATGGCACCCAGCAACTTCTGGCTTTTCTCACAACTAAAATCACCTTTGGAAGGGAAGAAATTTCAGACCATCAGGGAGATTCAGGAAAATGTGCCTGGGCAGCTGATGGCAATTGGAACTGTGTGAGGTCCCTAGGTCCCTACTTTGAAGGGGACTGAGGCGTCATTGTCCTATGTACAATGTTTTTCGTATTTTGTATCTTCTTCAGTAAATGTCTCTATTTTTAAATCACATGGCTGGGTACCTTCTAAATAGAACTTGTATATTTAGCAAAAGAATTACAGTGTATTTCTAACAACATCAAAAGTTTATGTTTAAAAGAGAGGTTTACCAAGTTTGGAAACTCAAAGCATGGCTGCCATATTGGAGGCTGCCAGCAGGTGGCAATGTAACTTATAAGGACATTAAGAGAAAACTGTGTGGAGGAGACTAGCTTTAAAAGAAATGCAATGTATTCTTGGTTAGAAAACTGAAATAAAACTGCAATATTTTCTTTAAAGATCTACTTAGGATGTAGTAGACTAAATAGTAAACTAAATAAAGAATAAAATATTCTGAAAAGTATATAAATCTGCCAATTTGGATATTTTGATTCATATAACTTTAATTAAACAGATAAATTGACTTAATTAATTTTTCTAATTAAATTGATCAATCCAACTGGACTCTGCATAGTATCAACCAAGGGTGACTAGCACTTCATCCCTCTTTAAATTATATTGGTACTAAATTCTCACCTACATACAAGTAGTCAAATGACTAGCTGATTCACAGAGCCCCAAAACCTAGGGGGGAAGTTGAAGTATCAGAGTACATGTTGCAGGTTCCAGCAAAGAACAACAAAAAAATTCGTGTGTTGGGTGCACAACTCATTTCCTGTCCCACTTTCCAACACACACACACACACACACACACACTTTGGACTTTCTAACAAATTTTGTTTTAACTCTAAGCAAATTAGAAGAAAACCAATAGAAAGATAAAGAAAGTATTGGAAACAGGTCCACTATTAGTGTTGTGGTGATGACCAGCAGGGAAGAGACTAAAAGACTTTAAAAATTATACATATGCCCTGGCTGGTGTGGCTCACTGGATTGAATGCCAGCCTGTGAATCAAATGGTTGCCAGTTTGATTCCCAGTAAGAGCACATGTCTGGGTTGTGGGTCAGGTCCCCAGCAAGTGGCATGTGAGAAGTAACCTCGCATTGTTGTTTCTCTCCCTTGCTTTCTCCCTAAAGAATACTGTACAGCCTAGTGGCTTCTCTTCATACCAGTGTGTGTGTTTTTGGTGAACAAAAGGATGGGGAGTGAATATCTGTGACAAAAAAATAAAAATAAAAAAGAAGTCTAGCTTTGAGTTTATGTCAAATGGAGATTTAGTATCACAGTTTATTTAAACCTCATTATTTAAAAATGCAGGGTGCTTTTTCCCCCTGTTTTCTTACTAGCTATTTTAAGTTTGCAGCCAAAGCAAATCAGAAGTTTTAGGTAGGATAATTGATGGATATGTTTATTTATCAGTCAATATGTTGCTGATGAGAAAGCCATAGTCAGAATACCCGGACTCTTAATTATTAACAACTTAGGAAAATGATTTGATTTCTTGGAGCCCTATTCACCTCATCTGTTTTCTTTGAAGTTCCTGCCTCCACCACAGGTTTGACAAAAGGCGTAAGTACGATGATAGTTATGCAAAACATGCTGTGTAGCAAAACGCACTGGACATATGCAAAGTAATATTATCACCAGAGTGTCCTAAACTTTGGCAATGATTGGATGTAGAATCTGAATTCTCCAGATAACGACTATCAAGATCCACCTATCATTGGATATGCAGATGTTTAAAATATAGTTAAAGATGTGGCGCTAATTAAACCTCTAATTAGGTGTTTTCTAATTTTAGGCTAATGATGACTCTTCTAGCCCTTAGGACTTTTCACTTTTTGTTTTTGGTTTCAACAATATCGAAACTAATTTAAAATTAACTACATGAAAATCAGTAACATCATTTTAGTTTATATATTTTTAATTTATGTTCGTATACTGTTAGAAAAATATCTCTTGTGCCATAAGTTAAGGGTTAATAAGTAACCTTTTGTCATTGGAAAAACAGAAGACACTGACATTAATTTTTATTTTTAAAGAAATCTTTAAGTCTAGACATTATAGTCTGTCTTAATTTAGCATTTTTGAAATAAAAGTTGTGTATTGCCCAACATTTTACACTGATTCTTATCATGTTCAGAAACAGGAAATGTGTCCCAATTAATTTTATTAATGTTAGACATTTAGATATTATAAAGAAGTACAACTTGAGTTTGCCCGGTTCTATTTTGAGAATGATATAGAAAACTACTTCTAGAAAATGTATACTTTAGCTTTACAAACATCTAAAATCTCTATTTAAAATGTCAGATTTTTTAAAAATGAAGGAAAAAAGGCTTGTTTATGGCGCACCAACAGCGAGCAAGTTCTTGTTCTCCCAGAGCCCAGCTTGACCCTGGAGAGGAGACGTCTGAAGTTTACAAAGTCAGTCGGTGACATCAGCAGTAAAGCTTCTGTACTGGCTAGGTAAATTACCAGTTTTTCCACAAATTGCGATTTTGTAGTGGAGCTCTTGGAGCTTGGAGTGAACAAATTCAAATCATTTTATATAATTAGATTCATTTCAGCTCATATACCTTTACCTCATTTTTATACTGGGATACTGACTTTTGAAAATTCTTATTGCAATGTTAATCACAGAGACAGCAAAAGGTTCTTTGGCTCCTTCAATGCACTTACGTTATGCTATGCTTACACAGTTATACCCATCATGGGTGGAAGTTTTTGATTTTTTTAAAAAATAAAAATCCAGATTATCTTAATATAAATTTCACTTAATATAGATTTTTATTTGAATTTTAATTTGAAAATGTATTCAAAACCCTAGTGAGAAAAATGAAATAAATGACAGATCACAATGACCAGTCTACTGATACTCTTATTCTAAATGTGGAGATATTCAATGTTTTTGTGTATGTGCAAGATGTTAAGAATGTAGATAAACTCACACACTTGAAATGTGTTTTATTATACTTGGTGTATGTATAATTAATATACAGAGAAAATAGAAGTACTGTTTATTAAGGAATTATTGCCTTCTTCATTAATTTTGTCTCATATCCTCTTAGGGACTCTACAAAATACTTTGGATGTTCAGAGAATGTGGTTTACGAGGGAAAAAAAGATGCTGACCATTTACTGAAATTTGCACCAGTCATCAGTGCCCTGGAAAGCCACAGTAGAGCTGATGAGGCTAACCCTTCCCCCTGCATCGGCCCACAGTTAGGTCTCACCCTGGTCCCATGCAGGGGCAGGGTTAGCGGCATTTGCTCAAGCTGTGGTTTTTCAGGGTCCTGTAAACCCCAGGGTAGTTGCCTAACTGTTGCCACTATATTGGACTCATTCTAACCCTTAAGTATATGCAGGAGTGGACATTCTAGGCTGGAAAATGTATCTGCTTTGGATAAGGAAATAACATATAAGTTTCCATGATCATAAAAATTATAAAAGACATGGGAGCTGAAATTAACCAAACATTTAAAAGGTGAAATGATTACATCTATGAGGGTAAAACATGGATATTTAAGAAACTGAAAATAGCTCTGGCTGGTGTAGCTCAGTGGATTGAGCACGAGCCTTTGAAGCAAAGGGTTGCTGGTTCGATTCCCAGTCAGGGCACATGACTGGGTTGCAGGCCAGGTGCCCAGTAGGGGACACGTGAGAGGCAACCACACATTGACGTTTCTCTCCCACTCTTTCTCCTTCCCTTCCCCTCTCTCTAAAAATAAATAAATAAAATATTTTTTTAAAAAAAGAAAGAAAAAGAAACTGAAAATATATAAGAAAACATGAGAGAAGACTCATGATTTAGAACAAAATAGAGAAAAAATATGTTTTCAAAACCCTTCATTAAAAAGACAGAAGTTGAAATTAAAGTTTGGCTCATTGAGATGTTCTCTATTTTTTTTTGTATGTCATCAGGTAAGCCTAATGCTATAAAATAATTAAAACCTACTAATAACTCAGAAATACTTTCTATAAACTATATATTGCTGGGTATATAAAACTCAGTATGTTCTACAGCTGGCTGGTAGAGTTACAGTTATACTTTCAGTGACACTAGGGCTTGTTAGCAATAGAAAATATCCATAAGGTCACTAACAGATTTCCTTAATATTGTAAAATGTGAGGCAAAATTGCACTGTGATCAGGACAAATCAGTTCTCTAGTGCAGTGGGAGAAACCCCGAAGTTCCCCAGACTCCAAATGGCTGTGATGAAGTTACCTGTGTTCTCCTGGACACGGAAGCCTGAAGAAAACACAGGATCTTTACACAGTTACTTCTCTAGTGATGCCTGTCTTTCCTGAGGAACTCCAGTCCCCTTCAATATTCTCCTGATATTTCAGGAGCTCCCATGTTGTCACCCTCCCAACTAAACAACGGATTCATCTTTTCTGCTCAACTATGGCTTTAGACATTTTCACCTTTCTTGACTTTGATCTCATGTGATGATATATCCTTTGCTATTGTTACCACTACATAAAACCACCAGTCAAAACCCACTGAATTTAGTGTACGCAGAGTAAACTCAATAAACTAAGTTTCCTGCATGTGATAACCTGTGAGCAAGAGGCAAAAGTACGTGGTCCATGGCTGCAAAGGTTTTAAGATATGTCAGAAAACACAAATCTTCAATAATTCTGTCAGAAGCATTGGAAAAGGCAAGAACATTACACAAAGGAAATTAACCTAATTTGGGACTCAGAATAGGCTTCTTTAAAAAGGGAGATTTAACAGGAGGCAAGAAGAATAAGCAATCACAGATTTCTATTTCAGAGATATAGTAAAATTAATATTTTGAATGTGTCCCCTTCAAATGACGAGAATATCATAAAAATGCTAGCAAAATGATTACTTTGAAAAGATTATTGGGTTGCAAGAAAATTAGATAACATTTAGCTGACACCAGAAAACTGATGTTTTCCTACAAACAATAATGAATATCTATGCTGAGATCTAAGCAATAACCAGGCAAATATTAAATACAAACATAGGGAATTATCAAGTATCTTGTCTCAATTTCTGCCTATTAATAACCAGTGTAGTTGCTGAACCAGCCCTAGTGGTTATTACTGTGATTGCAAGATGCCCTTCAGCAGTAACCGAGAAATTTTGAAAAGGTACGTTTTATGACTTATGAGACCTGGAAATTACACAGCGCATCTGGGGCCACACAGCAAGGTTGCAGGTGAGAGAAATTAAGTGAGAGAAAATGGCATAGCACATAAGCCTTGTATTCCAGCTTTATTGAGGTTGAGGGGGAGGCTGTGGTATTGTGGGCTCACTCTTTATTGGTGAATTTAAAGAATAAAAGCTGGAATTTAAAGCACAAAAGAAGAAACAAACAAGTAGTCCTCATGATCAGTTATTGAAATCAATCAAGGTTTCTAAAACAAAGGAGCCTCAATGAGGGGAGGCCCCCTGGCTCTTTAGTCTTCTGGCTGACAATGCACCTTCTCCAGGTGGATAGTCTCTGACAGTGGACGCCTCTTGGAAATGGATGCTTCCTCCATTAAAGCTTAAGTCAGGCACTTGTATTACAAAGAAGACAAAAGCTGTCGTGGCTTACTCTACATTAAGTAATATATAGTCTTTGAAATTGAAAACCCCATGCCAAGATTAAACCAAAGATTAAACATATTTGTGTTCTATTATTAGGGAATTATATGTTGAATCTAAAAATACTATTATCCAAACTGCAGCAGAGAAGGATAAGAATAAAATTTATGTGTGTTTGCATGTATATGTTATAGCATGAGGGAAAGCATAGAACCCTATGAGAGACAATTCAGGAGAGGCAACCTTCAAGCTGGTTAAAATATACCAAACCCAATGAAGGATATTAATCCACAGATGTTAAAGCAGGTAAATACCAAAAGCGGCAATAACAAAGTAATTTAAAAAAGGAAAAGACTAAAACATGAAGGACTTGCCCTGGCTGGTGTGGCTCCGTGGGATGAGCATAGGCCTGTGAACTGAAAGGTTGTTTGTTCAATTCCCAGTCAGGGCACATGCCTGGGATGTGGGCCAGATCCCAGGTGGAGGGCATGCTAGAGGCAACTAATCGATGTTTCTCTCATACATCAATGTTTCTCTCCTTCCTTTTCCTTTCCCTTTAAAATCTTTATAAAAAAAAGAATGACTTAAGTAACTAATGTAAGATGTGAGAAAAAGCAAAAGGTGTACATTGAAACTGGTAGAAAGATATCATGAATAAAACAAGAGAAAGAGAATAAGACAAGACTATCAAAGACTTTTTATAAAGTTGGGAGATCTTGGCAAGACACACAGATATGAAAAATTATTTGTGAAAATGTATAATAATTTCTTAATCAATTTATAAATTATAAATATCCTCCCAGAAAACAAAAAAAAAACAATATTTCGCAGAAGGGAAATATGTATAGCCACTTAGCATACAAAAGCTGTTTAATTTCATTAGCATTCGGAAAAATATAAACTAAGATATAATCAGATAAAACCTTATGTCCATCAGATTTGCAAAAATTAAGAAGTCTGGCAATAATAATCACGGGTACAGATGTGAGAAGGGGCAAACTTTAGAAAGAAATAGTGGGGATTTAATTTACATCATCACTATGAAAAACTATTTGGCATTATCTAGTAAAACTGAATATGCCCATGTGGTATTAGTCAGAAATTCCTCGCTTAAATTTAGTGTTAAAGAGAGAATCTCACATGTGCATCTATAGGTATACCAATCAATGTCAGGACAGCATTATATATAACAATGATAAAAGCAGAGGCTATTAACAAACTATCCATCAATAGGATAAGGTAAGTGATCTGTGGTAGAGCTACCCATACAATATTACATAGCAGGTTACAGACCTAAATGAGAGACTTAAGCCACAACATGGATAGACCTTATAAAATAAGGCAAGTTGCAGTCTAATATTAGGCATAAAATTAAGCCACTATATTATTTAGGGGTAACTACACATGTGAAAAACTATCTAAAAATCCAGAGACATAAAAAAACAAAATTAAGAATTGTATTTTCCTCTAATGGAGAAGGTAATGAGAGAAGGGAGGAACATGGTCCCTATGTGGGTGATGTTCTTGTCAACGTTGCATAATAGGCTCGGGAATGAGTTTTATTATTACATTATATGCTTATTTTATTATTTTATTCTATTTTATTATTCTTCCTAATGTATATTTTCTTCATCAGCTTTTGCATGATAAAATTTTTTGAAATTATGTGCATGAAGGAAGACATATCTTTTATAGTAAGCAACAAAGAACATTGTAAAGACTTGATGATTACAAATTTTTAGCCAATATGAAGACACCTTTGATAGTGCCAATGACATGCTGCTCATTAGGGAAGTATCTGCTTTCTGAGTCTCGTACAAGGCTTTCTAATGTCAAGGACAAATAAATCTGAGTTACAGGACCTGACCACTTCCACTGTACTTCCAGTAGTCATGGCATGTCTATGGTTGCTAGATAAAATTCAGGATGCACAGTTCAATTTAAATTTCAAATGGAATTTCTTTTTCAGCATTAAGTATGTGCCAAATATTTCATAAGATTACTTATACTTAAAAAATGCTGCTGATCTTGTAACAGGGAATGAATGTGCTATACTCCTTCTATTAGTCTGACTAGCCATAGAATAGAACTAAAATAAGAATGTATTCACACAGTAAGCCCATAAAAGAATTGGTAAAAAGCTACCCATTTTAATCTTAGTAAATGTTAAACACGGCTTGTTACTCTAACTTCTTGACTTTTCTTTCAAAGGTAAAGCTTGCATTTTTTTTTATAGTAGACTTTCTAGCTCTGCAGTTTCCATCCCTGTGTGAACCTAGGAAGGAGCCTAGCCTCAACACCCCAGCTGACACTGACTGTCCAGTCACAAGGAGCTGACAAAAAACAGGCAGACTTCTCAAGAATCCTGGCCGTAAAAGATCCACATCAGGGCGTATGGGAAAACACCCTGCACAGCCTATGTAGCCTGTACACCCTACATGTCCTGCATGTCCGCAGTTCCCACCCCACTTCCAGCCTCATGGCGTTTGCTGGCTTTACCAGAACTGTTAAGATGGGCTTTGGGATGAGAGTCCCCTATCTTCTGGGGCCATTAGCACTTGAATATGCACCTCTTTCTTTCTCACCAGCACCTGTCTCATGAATTTGGCTTTCATTGCAGCAGGCAGCTAAACCTGGGTTTGGTTATAATCTGAAGTTCAGATTTATTCGGCCATTCTGGGTTTTCATTTGCTAAATCTAGCATCCTAGACACATCCCTTTCTTTCATACTGAAAATACTATCACTATCAATTACCACTGAAAAGCCTGCTCATTAAATGCTACTGATACTTTATTTTCTCAGTCTTAAGTTCTTTTAGTCTTTATTTTATATATCACACTACTGTCCTGATTCTCTGTGAACCAAAAGCATGTGCCCAATTCTCCCTTTAGGGTGAATTCTTTCCCAGGAAGCTCCCAGAGCTCCCATGTAAAGAGAAGCAGGGAATGCTTTGCCATAGCATCATTCCAGATGTCCCCACTCATGTCTGCACCCTTGAATAAATAAAGCATGAGTTCAATGTAGTGCCCAAGTGAAATTCAATACTCAGTTGATAAAGATTTACAATTATCAGTAGCAGTTTCACTGAGTAGCCTCATCTACCCCTTTCAATAAATTGTTCTTTGTTAAGATTTATATTATCTGTTTCTAGTAATTTTCTTTAGTGTGTTCCTCATACACATAGTGAATTAGACCAAGAGAACAATAGACATTTCATAATTTAAAGGCAGGCATTGGGTGGTGAAGAGACTGAGCAAAAAATGGTGGGGCAAAGGAGAAAGAACTCATGGACACAGAATATAGTGCAGTGGTTGCAAGGGGGAGGGGGAGGAAGAGGCGACAGGACCCCCAAAGACATGTGACATAGATAATGTGTCCCATAAACAAAGGGAATCTGCACAAAACATGGAAATGCAAAGCCAGTCCACAGGCAAAGAGGACCAAGGTAAGGTTAGATACAAAAAGGCACTATGAGAACAGCGGTAACAAAGAAAATGGGAAGAAGATTGAGTTAGAAAGAGACTTCGGAAATTGACGAAAGTGTTTATCAAGAGTACAGAGAAAACTGAGTCAGTGAATCCCCTGCCCCACCACACACACACACACACACGCATGGAGCATTTACTAGACCATTTAAATTGCATTCTGAATTCTGAATTGTTACTGGCTTTGTAGCTAAGATAGACAAATACGCCATCTTCTCATTATAATCAAGCCAAGTTCCACTGCAGTATTTAAACATGGGGGATGATTACAAAACCACAAGAATGTTTGAAGCTATAAATGAATGCAATTTTTCCATCAATTATTAGAACAAGTGTACAAATACTACTCCGTTTTGGTTAACTTGGGCTTCTTCAGAAGTTTTGAAACAAAGTGAACATTTAGAAAAATGTGTAATGGAGCTTTCTTTTATGAGCCTATAATATAGAGTGAATGCTATTTTTTGCTTGTAACTCTGCCAAAGTGTTCTAGATAGTGAACAAAGTCTAAACACTAAGCATGCATCTGTTCATATGTAAGCCCCCTGATAGACAACCCATATATAAACATCAACACACAGAACTATAACACACCTTAGCCATGAGCTTAGTAACATCAGTGAGAGTGTGGGGCAATACGCATCCGCACACACTGCTGGCAGGACAATAATTGGTACAAACATTCCGGAGGACAATTCAGCAGTATACATTTTAAAAACTTGAAACGCTTGAAGTGTCCAACTCAGCAACCTTCTTTGTCGACCATTATGCATATGAGGATCGGTTAAGTTCGCAGATGCGCATGGAAGGGATAGTCAGGAAAGGGCAGGCAGATGAGCAACACCGTGAAAACAACCTAAAGGTCAGTCCGAGATGAGTTCGATAAATCGTGATAGGGTGGTAAATGAAATAGTATGCATCCTTTCAAAGTGATGGAATTATAGCCCAGTTTTGTCATAGAGTGACACTGGATGGCATATTGGGAGAAGAATGCATGCTATGACACACAAAATATTTTGTGTGTGACTAAAGAGACCATATTTTATGTGCAGTTGAAGGAAGGCAATGTGCCTGTGTGAACATGGAACTTGTAAGTATTTTCTGAATTCTTAAAAATGGTTGTCATACTTTTGCAATCAGAGGAATATATTATTGTTGTATACATTTCATAAAATATAAAAATAACATTATAGATTGGTGTGTTCTGACAGAAAGAAGTATGTAATTTGAGGATGGATACTGGACATTTTAGATCAATTCTAAAAGAATTCTAGGACTAACATGTGTTTTTAACTTTATAACGAGGAGTAGGAATTGGAATTAGAGTAGAACACATTCTGAAAGCAATAATGAGACCCTATCCTCAGAGGCTTACCCAAAGCCATGTTTTATAGAATGTAGCAAGGATAAACTGGGTACACATGGATATTATTTTAACCGTGTTGCAATAAATGCTTAGAAATAAAGCTAGGAAAACTCTGTCAGAATGCATTAGTGGTTTCACTAATGCAAATGTTGAAAACTTATTCCAGATGTTAGGACAGGTTGAATATATTATCAAATTCCTTTACCCAAATTGTTGAAATATTTACTTGTGGATTCTAGTGTCCATCATCCTACATTAGTTCCTGTTCTAACTGCTATTTTCATTATTAACTTTTCAAATTATAATCTAATTCATTTTAAAAATAAATAATTGTAATTGTAATATTTGGTTATAGCAAACACGTATAAGAGGAAGTAACTTCCATTCAGTTAACTTATAATTTGTAAATGATCTGTAAAGTTGTGGCTGTCATATTGCTGTTTAGTTGAATTTACAAGTGAAGTAAAGGAAATGTCCTCAAACTCTTATGAAAGCTTTATTTTGAACTTGACTAAAATAAGCCCTGTTAAATTATAAAATTATTTTCTCCTTACTGAAAGTCTCATGAGTTTTTATTTTAATTTTCAAAAATGAGGACTGTCACCCCAATTATATAAAAATGTGCAAATTATTTTTAAATGAGTGCACTGTTACACTCAAAGGAAGCATTTATGGCTTTTCTGCTATTTATAGACTTACTTTTTCTTTGCACATTAGAATGTGAATTATAATTGTAAAAATTGTTTTCTATAAATACATTAACTTCTCTGCACACAACTCGGTTTAGACAAATACAGATAAGACATACACAGATGTTATTTGTACCGAAGAACAAAATCAATTCCAGAAACATTCAGTCTGAGCTTCAGTATAAACACAGCTTTCTTCAGGCCTCTAAAACTATCACCATTGAAAACAGAGCAAGAATAACATACCTAACAACACTGGTACCCAGGGTGAAATTTTTCAACTGTCTTACTGATTTCATAGTATGAGGTAAAGACTTGAAACAAAAATAGATTCTGTTTCTCTCATTGCTATAACTCGTACCCTTCAATAGACAAAGTAGGCGGGGACATTAGAAGTACAGAGGAAAACAAAATTAACTTCCTATTTACCCCAAACTTGTTGGCCTAACATTTTGTGCATCTGGGAAATAAACCTCTTCTGAAAGAGAAGTAGCTGTAGCTTTGGAAAAAAGGTTTTTCTATTTTTCCAAGTGAGGAAAAGCATAACTTCCTTTCACTTAAATAACAAACATGTATTTTGATTAATATTCCAGTACAAAATTTACTTTTCTTATACATATAAGTGTAAGGAATATTACAATTTTTCATTTCGGTGGCCATAAATAAACATTGAATGTCTAGCACCAATAAGAATTGGTGCCAGGATATATGGTCCTTGGAAAACGGGATCTGTAAGAAAGGGAAAATAGTAGAGATTGTACACCACACTAGCTGAAGAGTGAAAAGGGTCAGAAGTAAGACAAAAAAGGTTATAGAGCACTAGCGGACATATTACCACTTGAAAGAAATTAAAGAGACTTGTCTGACTCCATTCATAAGAGGCAGGGATCTAAGGGCAAATCCAATCGGAGTTAATATTTTCCCTCCTTTGGTCACTTTAAACAAGACCAACCTGTATATCCAAGCATTCTTTCTTATCTTTGATCATTAGTATTTGACATTTTCTTTGCTTAACATGGAAGAGGTATGAGGCTTTGGTCTTCACCTGATCTCAGAGAAGGAGAAAAGCACAGACAGCACTCCCGATGCCAAGGAGACAGACTGTACATCACTCATCTAAGCTTCCAGTGTTTCCTGGTGGGTTCTGGACATACCGATAAGCTGCAAGTTCACAGGCAAAGTATACTATAAGGCCTCAAGATCTGAACTAGGAACAAGCCTACATTCTTCCTGTGCATATCTGTGTATGTATGGGTGTGTATTAGTGTTCCTGTCATGTGGTTTTCTGTGATTTGAGCCACCAAAGTATGAAAGAGGGTTGTAGCAAGGAAAGAATAATGACATGTTGAAATGACAAACAATTTTCATCTTGACTTTATTATTTTTGTGTATTTGAGTTTAGACTATTCACAACATTGCTCCATATTGCTGCCATTAATTAAAATCAACAAACTCATATAATTCTCACCGTGTCATTACTGGAGAACCCCAAGTACTCATAGTCACTGAAAAGAGAGCCCCTGGTATTGTTAAAATGCCACTTACATTGTATAACTAGTCTTAGAGGAGGTGTTATTGTCTATTCTGTCTTTAGGAAAATGAGAATTAAAGGAATGAAGTTCTTGCCTCAGTTAACATGTTATAAGGAAAAGAATCAGGACGAGGGATAAGAAAAATAGTGGCAGTTTGTATATTCACATTAGCAGTTCAACAAGCCAGAATATATTGCTCTATGCCCTACTATATCCATGTAAATAAAGGGCCCATGATCTAGATGTCTCAGTGCAAATAAATCTGAATTTAAGGGAATTAAGAAAGCAGGGTCATCGGAGATCATGCGCTCAAGCCACTGTTTTGTTTTACGAAAGTTGCCAACTTTTGTGACAAAGTTGCCACCCAGAAATCTTAAGTCACACTTTCAGAGGTGACTACCATGGTCAGAATGCTGTAAAACTAAGAGCTTACGCCAGACTGCCTAAGCTTTTAGTTTGCTGTTCTTTTTGTGATGCCAGCTTGCCTTTCTAAGCAAAGCAATGTAATTCTCAGTCTTCCAGCAGGTGGAGTTAGGCACTTAATCTCCACAAATCACAAGGAAAATGCTAAGAGGATACTGATCAAGTGTAACACCCAGCTGGTCGACGCAGATAGAAATCCCAGTGTTTCTTTGTCAGAAACATTTAAATTGTTCTGTTTCTTTTATATTTAGTAAAAATCTATGATAACTTTGACCATTAATACTAAAATTCTTTTTTGAAGGTTCTCTAAATCAGCCCATATCGGGCTGCTCAGAGTAAAGATCGGAGAGAGAAGGGGGTTTCTTGTCTCTGATAATTCCTGAGTTCTTCCTTTCTTTTCCTTTTGCTCCTCCCACCCCCGAGAATCCACTATGTATGTGCTTAGATACAGGGACATTCAACGTTTTGGCATCTCTGGGCCACACTGGAGGAAGAAGAGATGTCTTGGGCCACACATTAAATACATTGTGACACATAATCACAAAAAAATCTTGTAATGTTTTAAGTAAATTTACCATTTTCTGTTGGGCCACATTCAGAGCCACCCCGAGCTGCGTGCAGCCCACGGGCTGCAGGTTGGGCATCCCTCCTAGAACACGATGTCACTGCAGGTCCAAGGATATATGGATGTGAACAGAATCATAGTTGCTCATGAGACAGCAGCAAATTGAAGCTTAGCCTTCATCCCTGTCACTACTTAACACATACATTCCACATGGAGCCCATTACTTACAGAGGTATGCAATGGTGGTGTTGGTGGCTGTGGGTAAGATGTTTGCAGACAAAGATGATACTGCAACCTATGTGCATTAAGGAGTAAATGACATACAAGTTCCTGGTCAAAGTCATAGGTCAGATTCTATAAAAACTTTTGGATAAAAACAGTTTCTCCCAAACTTCCATTAAGAAAGAAATAACAAAATCCCGATGGGTTAACAGTTTCTAATTACTGCCTCTGCTCATCTTGAGACTGTTGTTCGAGAGGATGTGGAAACCATGCCTGTGGGACCTGGTATTGGCCTGGAGGAAAAAAGAATGAGAAAAAAAAAGAATTTAATTACAGAAGACAGATAATCTAGATTTTAATGACTTGCTCTGCTTTCTTAGCAGCTGCCTTGTATATAATAATGGTTTATCCTGTTTGTCTCATTGAGGAAGGGAAAATAAAGTTAATTACCCTCTCCTCAGGTATATTAAATCCTTATTCCTCAAGTGTGTGAAGCTGGGGCTTAGATATAGAATAAAGAGGCAGTGGAGAGGAAGGGAAAATTAATATTCCATATATATATTTTTACATATATATTTGTGTGTACATAGACATGTACTGCAGATTTGGCCAGGAATCCATTGCTCCAAAGTTATTCACTGCTCAGTCTGAGGTGTTTATTTACAAAGTGAGAAGCCGTCTTCCCCCAGGTTGGTTACACTAGCATCTGGTGTTCCAGTGCAAACATGAAGAAACTCAGTGACAGGGACAGGAATGTAACAGCATCTGGGAGAAAGGTACGTGCACAAACCACCTCAGCAATGTGGGTTTAATACCCAGAAAGACCATATAAGATCAGAATCCTGGAATCTTTGGCATCATTTGGGGGGAGGGGACAAAGTTTCCACGCCAATACTTCAAAAGATGTGAGAGATGAGTTAATTGTGTTCTTTTCCACATTAATCTTTATGCATAGCTAACATATACATAGCAGATCTAACTGATATACACAGCAATTCAAAGAAAGAAAAAAACAGAATGAACAAAGAATTGAACACAGATTGGAGAGGAGTTTACATGTAGGTCACTGGTTCAAATCATATTTAAGCGAGAGTTAGCAATAAAGGTTCTTGTAAGCAGACTCTTCTAAAATTGTGACACGGATAGTTCCCTTTCTTCTCCTGCTTTCTCCTACCAGATAGCTGCCTCTTCCTCTTTGTTTTTAACCCAGGCAACTGTTCTCTAGAGCCCTTTTCTGTCTTCCATGTCACATTAGATGTTGACAATTGTTCCTCAAGAGCTTCCCCTGTAGCCTTGCTCCATTCACCCTCCAGGCACAGCACACGAGTTTCACCTTTAGCAGACTTTCACAATGCCTTTGGCTGTGGAAAGCCACGTTGAACAAACTAACTCATGGCTAGGGAGCAAACATATTAACTGACTGTCTAGTAAAGGACACACAGAGTCATTCGTCGGCCGCACTAGGATGAAAATGGAAAATGAGCCTTTCCATTCCAGGCAAGACTGTGCTCTTAGGAAACGGAAGTGGGCACACTCTCTGTCCATTGAAATGCTTCAGGATCTGGAACTGCAGACTCAGCATGAACCTTCGTTTAATGAAAATCAGCCAGTGTGGAAAGTGGGAAGCAGGGGTGGCATTCAACACGAGTCTCCCTGTTGTGTTAGAAGGCAGTGTTTTCAATCAGCAGGTGTGGTCTTCTCGGTCTGTTCTTACAAGACCTTCTGGCTGCTGTCCAGGCTGCTCATAGCTGCACCTGTCAGACACCAAAGTCTTCCATCTACCCCTCACAGAGAAAATAAATAAGAATGTTTTGGCTCTTTCATTCTTTTATGAGTTTCAATTTAAAATGTTTGTTTTATCCACACAGAGGCCCAGACTTCTTTCAGAGAACAAACTCATTACCAGAGTCAGAACTCGCAAAACCTGCTGTTGGGCCTGAAACGCACACCAGCTCACCTACCAGCCTCCACCCCCTCGCTTCGCCCTCCCACTTTCACCCTGCTTCCAGTGTACACCCAGCCCTCTCTCAGAGACTTGGCAGTGGCTGGCTTTTTATATTACCGTAGTTCAAACAGAGCAGAACAACAAACAAAGAGCCTCTTTTTCCACACACAACCGTCAGTGAGGAAAATTATTCCCCTACTAGGCACACCCCAAAACCATCAGTAAAGAAGGTGGGATCAGGATAATAAATTACCGCTCAAAAGCCCACACTCCCCACCACACAGAAGCATTCCCCTCTCTTGCTGAGTAGCTAGCTTCTTTTCTTACTGAAGCCTTTCTTCTGTCAGTAAGTTTTCCCACTGCATTCCAAAGAAGCCACAACCAGACGTTAGAAAGGAGATACTATAGAAGGTATAAAGAAGGTTTAAAGAATAAAATGGACAATGAAAAATGCATTTTTATGAGTAAAAATCCTTAATTTTGCCTTTAACGCATGATCTTGAAGCAACCATTCCCAGTTTCACAGAAAACAAATGTCCCACCTATAGTGCGAGTTCATTTTCCAATCCAAACAGATCAATCGGAGAAAGATTCATCCTTATAGCCTTTAGACAGAGTTGACCAGTACATTTTTTTCCTTCTTGTGACACCATCTAATAAAGATTTCTAGCTCCTGACAAGTGTTCTGAAATCAGTGGATAAGAGCTCCAGACAAATTCATCTGTCACATACATGGAAAGATATTTTGGGGTCTTGTCTTCTGCTAAATTTGATGCTGGGATGTTGGCACCGTGTCAAGTTTTCTGGCTTTTGCCTTAAAGTCCCTACCTTTGGTCATGCTCTAATTTGAGCAATTCAGTGATTTAGCAAGATTAAAGCCTACCTTTTTCTTATTGTGAGTAGATCAGGCAACAAGCCATGCAATTATCTTTCTAACAAACAGACTCAGTAATTATAACCAAGCACTCTAAAGGATTTAGTCAACACCTTTCATCTAGAGAAGGAAAAGTCCCAAAACTTCTTAGATAGCGTCAGACCTTGTATTTATATATCATATTAAATGAACGGAAAACTGTAATTAGTGTTGTTGCTTGTCATGAAATTAATCTGAGTCACCTAGCCTTGCTTTGAAATCACCATACACCAATGACCTTTATGTTGGAGATTTAGACACAATGTATTCATCAAATTAGAAACAGACTTGCATTAAAATCTAGGCACAAAAAGATTTTCTACACATTGTTTGTGCATTTCAAGTCTGTGAGGTCATTGCAGACAAAATTAGTTTTCTTTTCTGACCAGAATAGTATTGAACAGTCAAGTGACACAGATCAAAAAGAAAAGGTGACTATTTGTATATTTGAAAATGTCAAAAAAATTAATCATTACTTCTGACTAGATTAAGAGAGGGGTCATGTCATAGAGACTAAGAAATGACTCATAGAAATTAAAATATACCCATTTAAAGACTGATTTTGTACTTATTAAATATTAATGACAGAGTTAAATCGAGGGTGCCTTCTAAATAAAAGTTGAAGGATCTGGCTGGTGAAACATAGGTCCGTGAAAGTCAGAGAGCTGGGAGGCTGGGAGGGGTGAGTGGAGGAGAAACAATTTAACGTGTGCACAGCCACACCTGTTCTGTGCTCCACCACACTTATAAAAGTCAAGTCAGAAACATCCACACTTTTCTGTGTTTTGTGGCTGTTATTTTTTAAAAATTCAAGTACAATGGCTTAACATTTTCAAATATAGTTCTCTACTCATCAACAAGAGCATACAGTTATGATCATATATCACCTAGTATCATTATTTTATTCTGCTTCAAATAAGGAATTATCAACAAAATAAAAATTTGGTCATGCTTTAAAAATATTAATAAGCTTAACATTTTCCTTTCAAAAGCATGAAAAGTTTTCACCTGTTTTCCAACCATATGAAAATATAATATACAAGGGTCATTCGTGGTACAGAAAAAGAAAAAGCTTAATATTATAGGTTATCCTTATAATTATAAGGAGTTAGTAGCACCTTTGTTGTCATTTCCGGGCCTGTCAGATCCTGCTCATTGTGCAGCTGAATGATAATGCACAGCCTCTTGTAATCCAACATTCTCGTCTGGCTCAGAGAGCCTGTACCTCCCTAGTAGCTTGACAAAATCTTATTTGTCTCATCTAATGAAAGCATTTCAAGCCAAAATCCTCCAGCCACAAAATGTGTAGTTCTTTCTGAGCTCTAGATATTTCAGTACAATAATTGCTTCAGTAAAGACAGAAAGAAAAGGACATCTCTTCCCTAGTTCTGTTTTTTCCTTTGCTGCTGATGGATCAAAGATAGGAAGCTGTAAGTCTAGCAAAGCCTTCGTAGACTGGATTGAGAATGAATACTTTACTATTGTTTTTGGTTATGAAAATCTGGATCCCAAAGTCTATAGAAGAAACATCCTTCTCCTCATCATATTTTACACACTAATAATATAACTATAAGAGGCCTGTCTGGAAGGTATCCAGCGATGTAACATAAACAATAGAGACTTTTATTGAAGAAGATGCAAGATACAAGAAACATTGTACATAGGACAATGACGCCTCAGTCCCTTTCAAAGTAGGCAGCCTGGGATCTCACACAGTTTTCCCAGAGTCTCTTCCACGGTTCAAAACACTCTGCAAACTCTTTTGTTGGTGTTGCCATCAGCTGTCCCACCTCATCTTCCTGAATCTCATCGATAGTCTGAAATCTCTTCCTTTTCAAAGGTGATTTTAGTTTTGGGAAAAAAACAGAAGTTGCAGGGAACCACATCTGGGCTGTAAGGGTGCTAATTCATGTGGGTGATTTGATGTTTTGCCAAAAAACTCTGCAGGCCTTCTAGACTGTGGATCCCTTCCAACAGTTTCCCAACCATCTTTGAAGCATCTGTGCCACAATTTTACTTGTGCTGCACTCATTACATTGTCCCCAAAAGCCTTCTGATTCATTTTAATAGTTTCTGCAGAGCAGTGTTCAAGCTTAATGCAACATTTGATGCAGATTCGCTGCTCTACTCATCCAGTCATTTTGAATGTGATGGCCACACAGTGCACATGCTCACTCAACAGTGTCTACTGCCCCCACTGACTGGCACAGTGAAGCTGCATTGTTCACGCATGCTCATTCCAGTCCACTCTCCTTGGCTGCCAGGTCAAATTGTTGTCATGAAAACCTTTCCCTTTATATAAACAATTGCTGGACTTTTTCTGGACAGACCTCATACATAATACATAATAATAACATTTTAAATATGATTCTGTTTGAATTTGTATAAAGGTGCTAGATAGCAAATATATCTACTTATCAATAAACAGTTCATCTCTACATCTAATATTTTCTTTATTTTAATATATAATAGAATAATTGTAAAGGAAAAGGGGGGAGAAAGAAAATATTTCCTCATAACTAATTTTATTCCTTTTGGATTACTTGTCATTTGTAAAATTATATAAAATATATATTTATCGCCAGTTGATGTATGGAAGTATATAAATTCTCGGCTTTTATGTTCTCTTTGCCCCATAGTAACCATGGATTTAAATGACAATAAACTTCCTTCTGAGTTCAACACTGGGGATTTTGGCCAGGGTATGAAGTGTGATGATACTACCAGTGAGGAGGCCAACTATCACAAAAGACAAAATGCTACCCATTGCTCTCCAAGGGGGTGAAAGAAATAAAAATACTATCTGCAATAACCTCTGAAAGCCATTAACTATTTTCTGTTAGTGTCTTTCATTTCAAGCATTAGCCAAATCCCTTCAAGGTGAGAAGCTTTCCGTGGAGAGAGGACAGTCCCTTTTTAGTCCCACATGTGTATTCTTCTAAAAAAGCAGTTGTTTTTTTCATAAAGACAGTCTTTTTTTAATATTTACTTATTTATTTATCTTTAGAGGGGAAGGGAAGGAGAGAGGGAGAGAAATATCAATGTATGGTTGCCTCTCGTGCGTCCCCCGCTGGGAACTGGCCTGCAACCCAGGCACGTGCCCTGACTGGGAATCGAACCGTGATCGTCTGGTTCACAGGCCCGTGCTCAATCCACTGAGCTACGCCAGCCAGGGCCCATAAAGACAGTCTTGCAAACATTTCCTGCAACCTAGCATGGTCATTTCTAGTTCTTCTGTAGCCACATTGCTATACAGAATGCCATCAGACTTCCTCTTCTCCACTTACACTGCCATAGATTCATAATGGGCATGGCAGTACAATTTCAAACAACATAAAACTCACTAGCCAGGTAAGTTACTGGGTGTTTAACTTACATTAGTAAATTAAAAGGTTATTTCTCTCCATATCAAATAGATTAGGATTAATGTAGAAATGACACTGTGGAGGTACATAGATGATGATAGACAGAAGAAAAGCAAATGATAGATAAGGTAGATGTGCTAATGTTCAACATCACTTAATTATATAGCTCTGCTGAATGCCGGAGATACAATGGTAAATGAAGGTTAGAGTTGCATTTTAAAGAACTTCAGGTTAACTCCTAAATGATCTTTAGACACTTTGGGAACCTAATTTTATCAGTGGAAATGCAGATATTTTCAGAAACCTCAAGGTCACTCTAGAGAAGAAAGTCAAATCAAGGCTTATATCATGCCCCCTCGCTTTTTGAAAAGTTGGCAAATTCTGGACTCTACAAACATCGCAGCAGTAATTACCTGGCAAAAACTTTCCCTTTAATAACCTACTGTCTTCATTTGCTGTCTCTTCGTGCAATTCCTTCCTGATGTCGTTCCACTTGTTCCTACTGCTGTCTTCTTAAATATCAAATCCTTACTTCGTTTGAAACTTGCAGGATGTCTCCATTCACTCATCCTTTGAAACTCAATGACAGAAAAAAAAAACATATTTTGTTCTATTCTAAAATGATTTGTTTAAGTAAATCACAAATCCCTGATTAAATTAAGTCAAGAGGAAGCACTTGTCTATTTCCTTATTTATAGACATATCTATAATTAATAATATAATTTACCTTAAGAGGCTTTTAATGCCTCAGTTTTGTTCCATCTGCCAAATCAGTTTATTAATTGCCCAATAAGACTCGAAGGAAATAAAGAAGAAGCAATAAGCAAAAAGCATTAGGTACCCAATCCTTTCTCCTTTTTCCTTTTTGCTCTGATGCTTTAGAACACTGTGGGTGGGTGTTTGATAACTGAATAGCAAACACATCAACTACCACTACATTTGAGTAATCTGATTAATTGGCCACCTTTTGAGAAGAGAGCTGACTACTCTTGTGGGTAAGCTCTCCTGAACTTTGGAGAAAGAAGGAGAGAAATCTCGGAGACCATGGATTTGCTCTGATAATTAAAACCTAATGCTCAGAGCAAGGTGATAGTTTGACACAATATGAATGTTTAGCCCATAACTAAGGAAAGCAGGAAATCAAAGGGTGTATAAAGTTTACTTTTGACACAAGTGACCACAGTAATTATCCATGAGACAGAGAACTGGTTAAACTAAACACAGAAATAAAATTTAAAAGGGAAGGGCTTAGAACTTCAAAAGAATCTATACAAACTTGTTTTTATTTTGTCTTTATATTTGCCTAAACTTTGAAGCTCTACCTCACGTAACCTCCAGTTTAATCAGGAGGAATTTCAGAATACTGAGACATTCACTATAAGACTACTTGCTGTTAGTTATGTTCAGACAATTTATCTTAAATCTCAAAGTTCAGTTTACACTGTTAAGAAATTTTGTTAATAGTATGGCCTTTGGTATCAGAAGTTTAGAGACAGGCTTCTTCACAGGCATATAGCTTGGGCAATTTAGTTAGCCTTTTGAAATCTTGTTTTCACTGTCTGTGATATAAAAACAGTAACAAGAGCACTTGCCTCGTATGATTATTATAAGAAATGTGTCTGATCATCATTCCATCTAACATTCAGTGAATATTTCTTGAATGTCAACTTTGTACAAGTCACTGGTCTAGGCACTAAGAGCACAATGAGTGAAGCAAGATCCTTATCTTTCAACATTTACATTTTAGTGGGTGAAAGAAAATGGAGCAGTAAATATAAAGGAATACAATAAACATTAAGACGATAAGAGAAAGAGATTCTAATGCAAGTAGTGCATACCAAAACATGTTCTTAAAATATTTCAAGGTTTATTCATGTTGTAGTATGTGTCAACCCTTTATTCTTTTTATTGCTAAATAATATTCCATGGTATGGCTATATCACACGTCTGTCCACGCATCAGTTGATGGACATTTGGGTTTTTTGCACCTGTGGTTCTCATGAATAAAGTCATAAACATTTGTGCACATATTTTTGTATTTATAGGTGTTTTTATTTCTTTTGGATAGAAATTTAATTAAAAGTATAATTCCTGAGTCATATGATAACTACTTTTAACCATTGAGAAAATGTCAGACTCTTTTTCACTTATCATTTAAAACTGAGAAATTAAAAAGGAAACAATCACATATAAGCACATATTCCATTAACTGTAAAATCAATACATTGTTGTGGTTCCCCATACAGCCTGTGGAAACCTCCACAATACAACTTGAGAGATAAAGCATGATTAAGACAAATAACTTGTGAGTACAATTGTGAAAATAATGTATAAAGAGCATGATCAATTTTTTACATGCCAGACACTAGGAGTGGAATGGGCTTGGAGTCAGTTTAAAGGTGGAAGTATTACACATACGATACCTGTTGCAGGAAATGCAGTATCAAGGGAAATGACGAAGTGATTCCTGAGATGTTAATAAGACCTATGGATAGCAGAATAGAGAAGGGCCTTGATATGTAAATTTGATATTACATCAAACATTTGATATTACAACTAACACATACATGACATTTAAATTGTAGGAAAAGTAATATTACCTGAGCAGTGAATATAGATTTAGAAGACAAGAGGTCCAAGGAATGAGTCTTATTACATGACAAGAGTTTGGGAAATGGTGAGACTCTCAAGTCAGGGGAGTTAAAAGCAGTGACCAATGAGACTTGAGAAAAACTAGATGAAGGTGGAGTATTAGAAGCCAACTGAACAAAGAGCTTCAAAGAGTTAGTTACCCACTGTGTTAAATGTAGTTGAAAGGTTGAATAAGAGAATAGATCGTGGGCATTTTTGTCACACAGAGATCATGAGCAAGCTTGGGGGGTTTGGGCAGAGTTGTGATGAAAGCCTGGCTGATGTGGCTTCAAGACAAAACGAAACTGTGGGGATTCAACACAGCTCTCACAAGTCTGTCTCCGAAGGGAAGCAGAGAAATACAGTGCAATCTAAAAGAAAACAGTCATGAGGGTTTTTTGTTTGTTTAATTAAAGAAATCATATCATAGTCTTATAATGAACAAAATGATAAAAACTAGAAGAAATAGCTGAAAGAAGTAAAAGAAGTAATTGCAACAGAAGCAAAGCCTAGAAAACAGAAGGTGACGGGATCCAGGCCTAAGCACAAAGGTTAGCGTTGGACTGGAACAGGAGCAGACGAGGAACTTACAGTGAATATCAGGAAGCAGAGTGTGTGGGCTCAGGGGGAAGGAAGTTAGTAGATCTGATGCTGGAAGTGGAATTTTACTTCTGATTGTTTTCACTGGTTTATTAATATGAGGAACAAAATCATCAGCTAGGAGTCAGAGAACAAGGATAAGTTAAAAGTCTGAGGCATGAGAAGATGTGAAATACTCAGGGAATGGAAGAATGAATATACTCAGGAAATACAATGGGTTTTCTATCAACCAAAGTAAATGGTTAAACTCACTGCCTAGAACATTATAAGGGCTCAATATTTGTGAGCCATTTATTTTTACCTAAACTCACATTTTTTTGCAGACCACTTCCAGTATATATCTCCATTCATATTAAACATCTAGAAAAGCACATGCTTCTGTGGCTTTGATTATGCTTTTTTTTTCAAAGATGAATAACCTTTTCTCCATTTGTCCTGCCTGGTGAACCCTTACACTGTCTTCATGTTGCAACTCAATATCCCTCCATAGTGAAACACTTCTGTCCCCTCTTACCAACAATTAATTTTTATTTTTTTTTTCATTGTGCATTGCAGGCAAAATGAAATCATTAACATAAATTCTTCTATAGTACTAGTTTGCTTAAAATCTAAATGCTCTTGAAAGATAAATTGATTCTAAGTTTCTATCACTGTCTGTAAGTGCCCTATGTACATGGTTCCCTTCTTTTGTATGTTTCTCTACCTTCCTCACAGGTTACTTTTTCTCTCGTGTGAACAAATGGAACTTGTTCCTGCCTTAGAATTTTTCACTTAGGTCTCCTCTGTCTGGAACACTGCCCAGCTTTGAGTATATAACACCTTCTCATTATTCAGGCCTCAGTTCAAATGTCTCTTTTACTTTTATTTTCTGCCTCCCAGAGGCATACTACCTGACTATTTTATCAAAAGTTGCCTCATAAGTCATTTGCTTTGAAAATACTTTTAATATTGTTATAATTATGTATTTATGGTCTTTTTGTCCTACTAGTATGTAAGCTTCATAAGTGTGGGTACCATACCTATCTTCCTCACAGCTACAAAGGGCACACAGAACAGTGCCTGAGACAAAATGGGTGCTCAGACTTCCGGCCAAGATGGAGGCATAGATGTAAACACTGTGTCTCCCCGCACAAACGAATTTAAGGACAACAAAGATTTATAAACAAAAACACAACCAGTACAGACAGAAAATTGAGCTGTACGGAAGTCCGACAACAAACTATTCATCCAGACTGGTAAGAGTGGTGGATTCAGTGGCCAAGGAAGAGGGTTTTCAGCAGGAACAGTGGTCGTTGGCATACCTGGGCACACAGGCAGTGAGGGGCTAGCAGACCCCAGGTGCAGGAGGTAAACAAGCAGACCCAGTGAGGCGTGCAAGGCACTGACAGACCGACCACGGACACACATTCGTGTGCAGATAAACCAGGCAAAAATAGGCAGTGAGACAGACTGCGTAACCCAGGGCCCCAGTGTCAGGAAATAAAGCCTAAAAGCAGCTATTGAAAACACTTGTCGGGGGTGAGGTGCCAGGAGTGACTCCCAGCCTCACAGGAGAGTTCACTGGAGAGGTCCACAAGGCCCTAGAATGTACACAAACCCACCCACCCAGGAACCAGCATCAGAAGGGCCCAATTTGCTTGTGAGAAGCAGCAGAGGGGACTGAAATCTGAGAGAGAGCAGGGCAAATGCCATTGTTCTCTCTCTGACCCTGCCCCCACATACAGCATCACAACCCAGCAGCTGGGTTGCCTCGCCCCAGTGAACACCTAAAGCTTCACCCCTCATATGTAACAGGTGTGACCAGACCAAAAAATTATGGCTCAAACAGAAGAATAAATCAAAGCCCCAGAGCCAATACTTTTAAACTACCAAGAGATAGTCTACCTATCAGATGCACAGTTCAAAGCACTGGTGATCAAGATGCTCACAGAACTGGTTGATTTGGATCACAAATTAGATGAAAAAAATGCAGGCTACACTAAGTGTAATGAAGGAAAATGCACAGGGAAACAATAGTGATGGGAAGAAAACTAGGACTCAAATCAATGGAGTGGACCAGAAGGAAGAAAGAAATGACCAAACAGAAAGGAAGGAAGAAACAAGAATTCAAAAAAATGAGCAGAGGCTTAGGAACCTCCAGGACATCTTTAAATGTTCCAACATCTGAATTATAGGGGTACCAGAAGGAGAAGAGGAAGAGCAATAAGTGGAAAACTTATTTGAACAAATAATAAAGGAGAACTTCCCCAATCTGGTAAAGGAAATAGACTTCCAGGAAGTCCAGGAACCTCAGAGAGTCCCAAAAAAGGTATACCCAAGGAGGAACACAGCAAGACACATCATAATTACATTAGCCAAGATGAAAATGAAGGAGAGAATTCTAGAAGCAGCAAGAGATAAGGGGACAGTCACCAATGAAGGAGTTCCCATCAGACTGTCAGCTGATTTCTCAAAAGGAACCTTACAGGTAAGAAGGGGCTGGAAAGAAGTATTTCAAGTCATGAAAGGCAAGGACCTGCATCCAAGACTGCTCTATCCAGCAAAGCTTTCATTTAGAATGGAAGGGTAAATAAAGTACTTCTCAGATAAGATCAAGTTCAAGGAGTTCATCATCACCAAGCCCTTATTATATGAAATGTTAAAGGGACTTATCTAAGAAAAGGATGATAAAAAATATGAACAGTGAAAGGACAGCAAACTCACAGTTATTAACAACCACACTTAAAACAAAAGCAGACTAAGTGGACAGCTAGATCAGGAGCAGAGCCATAGAAATGGAGATTGCATGGAGGGTTAGCAATAGGGGAGTGGAAAAAGGAGGCAGGGGAGAAGGTACAGAGAATAAGTAGCATAGATGGTAGGTAGAAAATAGACAGGGACAGGGCAAGAGTAGAGTGGGAAATGTAGAAGCTAAAGAACTTATGACACATGGACATGAACTAAAGTTGGGGAATGTGGGAGGGAGGGAGTGTGCAGGGTGGAGGGTAATGAAAGGGGGAAATGGGACAACTGTAATATCAATAAAATATATTTAAAAAGGTAAAAAATGGGTTCTCAATACTTGTTTAAATAATGACTGTTGTGTGAACCTCTAATGTACTTATTTTGCTTTGTATATCTACGTATTCCAACAAGTTTTTGCTGGTAGTAAAGGATGCTACTAAGCACAATAAATCTTTCCCCCCCTAGGGTGGGTGAACGTCAGCACAACTGCCAGCACCAGAGTAGGAACTCTGGACTGAAGTTCTTGTCGTGATAGGGGAAAACTCTAGACTTTAAGAGAGAACACCACTGCAAGCTTTCTAAAGACAACTCATTTTTGGATATAATCTAAATGTGATACTAGTATAGCAGGAAAGGACCTCAAAAGCTTAGCCATTCAGACCCCTTGACATAAATAAACCCTTTTGTGGGGGGCCCACCCCCAGGAATCCTAAACAGAGTCTCCGTTGTTCTGAACCAGGAAACTCGAAGCATCTACTAGCATTTTCCACCCATCGACTTCCAGGATCAGTGCTCACAGTTTTCTCTTAGAAGTTCCCAGGTCCAGATTTGTAAACTGTTCCATGCGTATTTCTCCTGGGCACTGTCAACACACTTATCTTAATGTGTATAAACACAAACGCACCTGGAGGTCAACAGAGTCCCTCCCTCTCTCTGTGACCTTGTTCCTTGCTGGCTCCCTGCCCAAAGAGCTGTAGGTGCTGACCTCAAACTTAGTGTGTCACCTGGCTTTACCTTCTTTCATTATCTGAGGAAAGGTCTATTGATTTCTAAACATACTTCAAATTTGTAGCTTCATCATTGGGAACACCTGGTTGACTATTACAAAAGCCATAATGTGAGTTACAAGGGGGTGTTTGGGTTTAAGATGTCTGGCTTTTTTTTCTTTCCTTCATTACCTTATTTTTTCTTTCCCCCATTCCCTTCTTCCTTTCTCACATATCTGTTCAACCCTTACCACATGCTGGGAATAACAATAAGCATTAGGATAGAAAGATGATTATGTGAGAGTCTTGACTCTCAGCTTAGGGTTAAAAGAGAAGAGAAATACATACAGATGATACAAAACAATATCATTTTTCCTCAATGGCAGTATCAATAGGGGCTGATGGGAGGATGAAGTCTGCCTGGAAAAAGTCCTACAGAAAAGTGTGCATTTGAGCCGAGTGCGAGCATGCACTGACTTTGACTTGATTCCCTAGCTGATGGGTAGGTTTGCGGGGCTCCTCAAACTTCTGCTGCATCTCAGGTAAACAAATTCCTTTCTATGAACTTAAAACTAAATTCACAGAAAGTAGGGAAATATTCTTTTTAGGGAAATTAGTGGCAATTTGTTTTCTAGAAATAGAGTCAGTCTTTATGCAAACAGTCACAATCCTGAAAGGGCACCCTGTCCATGTAAAAGTTAAAAGGCAGTGTGACTTGAACATGGTGCTTCCCGTGATACACAACTCAGGAAGGCAGGCAGGGTCCAGACTGTGAGATCCTCATACGCCATGCTGAGCAACCTGGAGTTTCTTCTTTAGAGAGCATGCAACTGACAGAGATCTTTAATTCGTTTTTTCCTTTTTTGCAGTTGTTTCTGTGATAATAGATGACAGATATCAAAATTTTCTTTGTCACTGATTGGTAATTTCAATAGATTCCTGGCACATACTAAGAACTCAATATGAAAGTATTTGTTGAATTAATAAAAAATCACATAGTATTTATGTAAAACCTCCTCTTGGTCAAATATTTGTGTGTGCCTTATCCTTTATTTTGTGTAAATTTCTTTTGTTTGCTGCTCTAAATCAACATCCTTAAAATTCACATGTTTTCCTGTCTTCCCACATGATAAGTAATTGAACCTTATCATTTAAGCTTAGTAAACATTATTCAATCCTATTACTACTACATTTCTTAAATATATATTGTGCTTTATTGTTTTCAAAATATTTTGATAGCCTTCAACTCATTGTACCCTTAAGATACTATAGAATTATTATCCCTATTTTACCAGGAAGGAAACTGAGTTTAAAGGAGGTTAAGTCATAAACCAAGTTATATAGCTATGGATAGCTGAGATAGAATCGAAGTCTCAACTCATATGCATTTATTGATTAATTTGACTTTATTATTGATCCAGAATCATTATTATCTTTTTGAGACTGAATGCGATCAGAGAAAAAAGTTTATTTTGAATAAAAGATCACCGTACTTTACAAAGGGTCTAGGCCAGTGGATCACCAAGTGGTGGTGGGGTAACAGGGGAGAAAGAAATTTGTGACAGAGCTAACAGAAAAAACTTATAGCATGTTGTAGCCTCACCCAAAGGAAATTTTCTGAATGGACTCCTATAACTCTCTTATTACATCTCCTGGATGATTCTGATAATCAGATATATTTCATAATTGCTGGGCTTCTGGGTAACTGTGATTGTTTATGTCAATAAAATTATTTGAGTTACCATTCTCTTCAGAAGTGGCTATTTTTTTTAAAAAATGATGTCAGAAATCTTTTATAAATTCTCTCTTGGTCTATATTTAGTCCCACTGTCTGTGAGACACACAGGGAATCACATGACCAGTTCTAGGCCAAAGAAGGTGCTGCCACATTCCACAGACACACACTCCAGCAGTCAGACACCAGGACGTACAAATGCGAAAGTAATCACGGGGCATTCATATTTGAGTGTGAACCAGTTAGCCCAGACCTTGTGTCACATGGACAAAAGTGTATCCCACTGGTGCATTAAAGTTGTACTGAAACACATGGCTTGGTTGTAGAGACAACAGGAGCAAACAAATTCTCTGTGCCAGCCAGACCTGAATCAACTCTCTTTTTCTGACACGGCCCATATTAGACTGTTGTGACGCCAGAAGCCCTCTCTCATTCCATAGGAGAGCTGGAATTTACAGCCCTCAGAGGCTGCAGCGGGATCAGCAGGTTGACTAAATATTTCTCACAGGTGGTCAGCATATCTGGCAAAGGTTTGAAGTTAACCTGAAGACTGATACAAAAGTGGGCTCTGAGTCAGGCACATTTTTGGTGACTCCAACACCTGGATATTTATTGCTGCCAGCGAGGGAATATCGGTAGACCCAACTCATATTCTGAGTTGATTGGCTGTGGTAGTAGAAGATAAATGGAAAATGTCAAACTTACATTACAAATTAAACTTTTCCCCAGTAGACCATCAGAAAAGATAACATCAGAATTGATTGTATTAGCTAATTCTGTCAGATACTATTTTTTATTTTCCTGATAATTCCATTCTATTAAGTGTGAGCAGAATTCATGAAAGAATCAGATGGAAGTTGGCTTTAGAGCAGCATTTCTCAAAGCATTGCCTTTGGGGTAGTAGGTAGAATCAACATCATTTGGGAAGTGGTTAGAAATGCAGATTAATTCCCATCCCCTTCCAAAGCATTTGATAAAAAACACATTACAGGCCCTGTACCCAGAGTCTCTCTTTTAACAGGTCTGGGTGAGATTAGAATTTGCATTTTGCACGGTCTCCCATGTGATGTTGAGACCGCAGAGGCCACACTGTGAGCATCAGTCTTTCAGAATGGTGAATTTCAACCTTGGCTAAAAGTGAGGTTAGCTAGCAGAAATTTTATAATTACTCATGCTTGGTTGTACCCATACCTATCATGATAGTTAATTTCAGGTTCAAATTGATGGGGCCACGAAGTGCCCAGAAAAATACTATATCTGTGTGTGTCCATGACAGTCTTTCTGGATGAGACTAGCACTTGAATCAGTGGATTCAGTAGAGAAGGCTGCCCTCCCAATGAGGGTGGACATTGCCCAATCTGTTGAGGGCCTTAATAGACCAGAAAGGAAAGGAAAGATCCTTTCCTTTCTGCCTATTTGAGCTGACACATTGCTCTTTTCCTGGCCTTGGATTTGGGTTTATACTCTTGGATCCCTGGTTATTAGGCTTTCAGACTCAGCTGGAATGATACTGGAGTCTCTAGCCTGTAGATGGCTGACCATAGTTATTCTTCATCTCCATACCCAAGTGAGCCAATTCCTCATGTTAAATCTAAATCTACACACACATGCACACACAGTGTACTGGCTCTCCTTCTCCAGATAACCCTAATGCACCAATTAAATAAAATTTTCAGGATAGCAGGTGTTAGACCCAGGAATTAGTAACTTTTATGTCTCCCCAGGCATATTTGAGAATCACTGAAGTGTAAAAGACATACCATCATAAAATTACAACCTAAAGAATATCAGATCTGATAAGGAAGAAGAAAGTTCAGCTTTTATTGAACTAGACATTTGACATATATTTAGTTTTTAAAAGTGACTTTTATGCTTTAGTTACATGTAGCTACAAAGTCTAGAGTTATTAAATAAAACTCTTTACATCTCCCCAACTAGATATATCCATATGCACACACACAAACACACACATACACACACTCAGTGAAAAGGAGCATCAGAAAAGTACAGTGTTTCCCCTGTATAATGTGCACCCACATTTTTCTGTGCATTATACACGGGATTATTATAGCCATGGTGTGTAATCATTATACCCATGTATGATGCACGTCTTTACCTTCCCTTCAGAAATTTGGGCAAAGAGTGCACATATTACATGACAAAATATGGGTAAACATTCATGTTACAGAATGGTTCCATTCTAAAGCTGATTTAGTTATTATCAAAGGAGCTTGAGCACTGTCTTTGAATGCCTGCAAATAGTGCATATGTTCTATTTTTGCCCTCTGTTGTATACCTCAGAGCAGGATCGAGTAGATAGTGATCTCTCATTACATAAATTTTTAAAAATAAGTGAATGAATGAAACTATCTGGGATGCACTATGTCATGAGTAGAAGTTTCCAGATCTTTCATATGTTGATTTAATGTTTTTAAAAGCAGGCTTTTGCTGGCTGTATGCTCTCCAACCTTCAACTTAAGACATCAGCAATGCTTGGAACTGTAACTTTGTTATTTTATTGCCTTTCAGAAATATCCTTGCTTATATGGAACACAAACACCAAAAGGGTTATGTATCTTATTTCATCCTGGGAAGCCATTCTTTGATTTTCTTTTTAAGCATTGTCTGTGAAAATAAATCAAACATTTATCATCTGCCATCTGAATCAAAGACACGGAACCTAAATTGCTGAAAGGCGCTGTGTTACATTTTTTTCTTTTTGCAACAAAAACTACCCTACTGCAAGCCTTAAACACAATGTAATAGCTATCTGAAAGCTAAATAGACAGACTACAACAGAGGAACACACTCTTACCATCAGGTTCTCCTCTGAGTTAGGAATAAACAATTAGGAAAATAATTTTCTAAAAGTGGCTAGAGACTTCCTCCCGACAATGTCCAGAAACTGCTTTAAATTAGAGAACTTGCTGCCTCTTTGGTAATTTCAATACAGCCTCATGTTGCCAGTAACAAATTTTCCCTTGTGAACTTCACTGTGTTGAGTACTTAAACAATTCCAACTCTGTCAGCCTACAATTCTTCCTTCCCTGCAAGTTTCCACCTGGAATGCATTTTTCAAAATATTGAAAATGGTCAACAATCCAGGTTAACACAATTCTCTCTGAAGTTGAAGAAACAGCTCCAAAGCACACCAACCCATACATGCATGCACACATAAAATCAACGAAATACACAAAAGAAAAAAAAAATGAGAGCTTTTTCTGATAAAAAGGAAAATATTGCATAAATTTTTCAAGGAGCTCAGTCATCTTTCATTATGGAACCATAAAAATGTTTGCTTAGTGACAATAATATTTTTACTGAGAACACAAGTCAGGAAAAAAAGAATCTATCAATAAAAATATTTTTTAACAACTTGCTCTCAAGTGCAATTTATCTTAATTATTTAGGGTTCCATCGAAAACCCCGATTGTGAGAAGTCTGACAGAGCCCCACTCCTTTAAAATGAAAACAATCCTTTCTTAGTCCCTCTTTACTTAAAGGAGGGTTAATACTGAGGTTTCTACCTACATATAAACTTCATCTAAAATGTGATAAATTGATGTAATATGTTGTTATGATATCAAATACCCTATAAAGGCAGAGGAGGAAGGAGAAATTGTTTTCCTGAAGGGACATAACTGTGGTTTTGTTACTCTCAAAAGACAGTACAATGTGAGATCTCTAACACCTCTCCCTATCCTTGAGTATATGAATAATAGCAACTTACTGTTGCTTTCACGAGCAGTAGCTCAAATTCCGTGCTGATTCTTTTTTCTTAACTAATGACTCCTTTGACATAATATATTAGGCATGTTGTTTTATTTTGATGTTTTGACACCTTAGCCCTTACTGACTCTAGGAAGACTGTGCCTCCCAGGGCTAGCCAATTCTTAGAGGTAATAAAAATCTTGCCTGCGTGTTTCATATGCAAGCCAACTGATTTGAACCCCATGCCCCAACAGCCATCTTTACTGAGCTCTCTCAGGGCTCCCACACTCAGAAGCACAATCCCTGTGTCTGAACCACCCCTGTACTGATTAGCTGGTAACTCGGGACCGCCTATACACTCCAGAGCCTGCTGAGAACATTCAAGGTGGCCAATCGCTGAACCTGTTTATCATGTCTTGCCTTGATCCCCCTGAAAACTGCAATAAAGCTTGTTGCCTACATTCCTCTCATCCCTTCAGCCTCCCACTGACCTTGGTGCTTCCTCAAGGGACCCCTCTTCTTGGGAATTGTGAGCAACAGACTCTTTTCAATGGCAATGTCCCCTGATCTGCTGGCCTTGCCATGCCTGAATAATATAACCTACATTTGAAAACACATGGTATGAAAGAAGAATTATGTTTTAGGTCAGAAACATAACTAATTTTTAAGTGAAGTAATTTTGGACATTAATTTATTCAGCAGTCTTTAAAGCCAAGATGTTTCTACTGGTGAGAAAATGGTGAATAGACAAGACATAATCTGAGTTCTTGAATAATTTACACTCAATTGATATATGCAAATGAGTAATAAGACAATTCTAGCATAGTGCTTAGAGTAGCTTCGGTGTTAAAGGAAGTCTTTTCCTCCCAAGAAAGTTATATTTGAGCCTAAAGGAAAAAGTGTAGGAATTGAGAATCACCAATATTCTCTGAATATCACCTCTTGAGAGTTGTCACTGAATGTCAGTTACACCCTGAATATCAGCTTCCTAATTGATAAGAAGGGGATCAAATGACACCTGCAGGGCTCTTTTAGGGAGCGCTGAGGTCCTGTTTGCAAAGCCCATAGCTACTCTGCGGTGCCCACCCAGCCCATGTCCTTCTCTTACTGATTTTTCTCACCTTCACTCCCCTGTAAGTCTTGCATTTCATAGCAATCTAGCTAACATAGAACCAGCTTTCTCTGCACTTTTCACTGAGTATTCGATTTGCTGATGCTATAGCTTCAGTCTGGATACCCTTCGGTTGGAGAACATGTGTTAAGTAGTCTTTAAGCAATCTGCCAAATTGATTCAATTGCGTGGTGTGGAACACTAGACTTCTATTTACGTAAAGTAAAACAGATCAGCAAATCATCTCTAATCAACCTGATGTGTGTGTAGCAAATACACTTAGAAATTTAACTAGATGACCAGAAGTGACAGCCAACATTTATGATCAAATACAACCATTAGGGGAATTGGTAGGAAACACATTTAGCTCACACAGCACACTCCCTGCATTCCACTCTATGCACACACAGACAGACATATTTTGCTAGACCTCATGGTCCCATTGTGCTGGAGAAAGGGCTATACTTCGCTAATTCATTAGCAAATGTGCATTAAGTGTCAGGTGCCAAGGGCTGTGCTAAGCTCCAGAGACTCAAAAGTGAAAGAGGTAAGAAATGTCCTTAGTGCTATAGAACTTATAATACAGTGGGAAAGAGCAAATGACCTTGGATATATGTAAAAATCACTATCGCTATAAGGATTATTAATATGAGCTAATCAGAGACATCTGGGAAGATTTCCTTCAGGTAAGGCAATTGAACTGAAATATAGGGTGGGAGCAAAAGTAAGTTTACAGGTATTTGTAAGGAAATACAATAATTAATAAATAATACTGCGAGAACAAACTCCATGTTTCATGTACGCACAGCTGTAACCCACTTCTGCCATTCTCTTTACTAAGAATGTAGATGTTCCATGGGAAAAGAAGAAACTATATTCTGGCATTTGCAAAAGGCAGGGCAGAAAGACACATGATGTTTGTAACAAACCCTGATAAAGACCGGACAGCATAAGCAGGCCAAGTAAAGAAGAACCCATTGTGAAATGGGGTTTGAGCAGTCACAGCTTTGTAAGTCTTGCTAAATAGTTTATTCTCTCTCTTATGACCAATGGGAAAACACTGACCAGGCTTAAACCAAGTACATGATTTAATCTGACTTGTGTTTTTAAATGAACACTCTGGACTCTGAATAGAGCTGATAAGAAGAAAGCAGGGGTAGATAAAGGTACACTGGTTAGGAGGTTGTTGTGATGGAGCCTATGAGTATTTATGTGGCGGCAGCCTGGACTAAGGTAGCAGTGGGAAGGTTATGGAGAAATGGGCAGAGTGGAATAACATTTAGGATGTAAAAGTGGCCAAATTTGTTTTAGTTCGGATAAAGACAGCGAGAAAGAGAGAAGTTCGAGGGTCACTCTGAGATTTGTCTTGTGTAACTGCATAGATTCACTGAAAGTGGAAATTAAATTATCTGAAGTCAGCAATGCTATATTATAGATAAATAGATTTGAAGGCTGAAAAGGATTACTTTTAAATCATGAATATGTTGACTTGAGGGTGACTTTGAGTCGTTTCAGCGATATCTAGGGGGCATTCAGAACCGATGCTCAGAGGAAGCCTCTGGTCTGAAGTCACACATGTGTGAGTCATTTGTGCAGAAGACGTAACTGAAAAGGAAATGTCAATAGTAATGTCTAATAAGAGAACAGTGAAGTGAAATAGGACTAGGTCCAAAACTTGAAGACCACCAAAACTTGGCAGCTGCATAAAGGAAGTTAAAGTGAAAAAAAAATCAACAAAGAGGCAGGAAAATCACAAGAGCAATATTACTTAAAAACCAATGGGTGAGATACCATTTCCTTCCAGGAGAGAGTGCTCAAGCTGTTGAATGCTACAGACTCTCACCAGCTCAGGGGTAGACACTGCAAAGTTAATGAATCCGAAGCCTAGATCCTTTTTACATGCTGATATGGGCTTCACAAGTCCTTAAATGCATGAAATTATAGTGTCCCTGCTAGGAAAGACAGCTAGTTTACAATCAGAAAACAATTTTTTAGCAGAATTTATTTTTTAGCAGTTCGGGGTTCCCAGAAAAATTAAGCAGAAGGTAGAAATGTTCCATATACATGCTGTCCTCAACATATTTTAATGTAAGAATTTTAGTAAATTACCTAAATTTTGTTTAGGAAAAAAATCTGAATCTTCAAAAGGTCCAGTGATTTCTTGCATTTTTTTTTATTCTGTGATTATATTTTCATTTAACTGTATATTTTTTCTTAGAAAGCCTTTTCAAATTATGTGAACTCTAAATTATATAAACTTTTCAAGTTATATAAATTTTCATGCTTAAACCTGATTTCATTTCTACACCAGCGCTTTCGAAGTCCCTAATATTCGTCTATGGACAAAAGGCTATTCAATAAACTGTTCTTTGGCTGTCAAAATATAAACATCAACTTACTCATGATAGCTAATGAGTTTCTCGAAGGATCCCTGTCACTCTTTGCTGCCTTGATCCTACCCTCTTACCCTCCAATCTTAAGAGTCTTGGGTAGAATGGTAAATATAAATATAGATATAGATATAGATATATAGGTATCGAGAGATATGCATATATAATGTATATATGGTGCATATATCAATATATTTATAGATATATCAATATATATAAGCACATATACATGTTATTGTGTATATTATGTCATTATATAATATGTACCTCTGATTACATGTATATATAATCAGAAGTATATTTATACATTTATGTATATGTATCAAAGATATATACACACACTTACATCAGAGTATGCATAAAGTGTGAAGATTTTATATTACATGTTAACACCAGCCAGAAACCATGCACCATAAGGGAAAAAAAACACTGAACAAGCAAGCAAACAAATGTACTCAGCCAGTTGGTACAAGCCAGGCTTTGTCAAAACTAGCACAACATGCACAGGAATATAGTAGCTCAGAGGGCAGGGACAAAGACTGCATATGGTCCAGCTGCAGGGATGCTCACTTACCAAGGCCAATCTAGTCCTGTCTCCTTCCAAATATCCAGTCCACCAGAAGAGAGACCAATGCTCAGCCACCAATATGGCACTAGCCCTTGAAAAGACCAATGGCCAGTTGAAGGTAAAGGGACTATACTGAGTTGTTTATATCTTGGTGCAGTGGTCCAGTAGTTGTCCTTCCAGGGATAGATAATTATTTTGGTAGAGTACTTTGTCAACCAGCACCAGGTATCCAGTGCTGACAGAACCCCTGATCTACAAGCATGGAATGACACCCAAACAGTATTGGCTCATGGGCCTATTTGGGAACAAAAGAGTTGCAGGATTATTAGCCCAGACAATGAAATCTACTGGTCACATCATGTGTCATGTTAATAGAGTAGGCAGTCGGATAGGCCTGAGCAGAGCAGGAATGATAGGCCAGGTGTGGAATGTCACCATGATGGAAAGTCCTGGGTTCCAGGCAATGGATAAAACTAGGCAAAGCAATTATTAGAGGCTAGGGCCTTGCTCCTAGGGTGACTTTTCTTCTTCTAGCATATCATTAGTCATGCAGTTTAGAGCTCCTTAGAGGAGGAACAAGGAGGTTGGAGAATAGCCTCATAGGGCTCCCGTACAAACACTTGCACAACCACTCTGTTAAGCATTAAGCCCTCGGGACAGTGATGTTCTCACCTACACCAAATACTCTTAGGAACAAAGCCTCCAGTCTATTTTACCACAGAGCCAGAGTTTTGGTTAAACTAGATATAACATCTAGACCTCAGTCGTGTTTCAGTTTCAGGCCCCAAAAGCAGCAAAACCAGATGAAGCATGCAATGACTAATGACCCCATATCCTGGCACTGACTAGTCACTAGAGACCACGCCCTGAAAAGTTACACCTAGAAAGCTGATGAATATTCTATTGAGATCCTCCCCTCATACCTCCACTAAAATCCCCACCTTCAGGAAACAGAAGAGAAACCTTAAGACAAAGAACCCAGTGCACACTCTCCCTCTGCAGCACGCCATCCTTTCCCCCACCTTTTTTCTTCAGGCACAGATTCTTTCTCTAGAGCACACCTGCACCCTCGGGTGTGCTGCCTTTGCTTTGTTTCTTCTAAATTCCATTATCCCTTCTTTTGTGCCTGCAACTTCTTTCCTGAGTCCACGAAGCACAGTAGCTCATCTTTTCTACCTCTAAGATTTCCTAAATACATGTTTTGTATTAGAGTTCTTGGCTCTGGATTCTTTCTTAGCCAAACTCAAGGACTGAGGTCTGACTCCACCATCAATAATGTCGTCTAAGAAAAAGAAGATAAAAAATATGAACAGTAAAAGGACAGCAAGCTCACAGTTATTAATATCCACACCTAAAACAAAAGCAGACTGAG